>MU253762.1:0-142251 GCA_019669825.1 Calycina marina
CGACCACGTCACTCACCGCTACCGCCACCACATAACTCTGTTCCCGCGCACAATGCGTTCACTCTTCCCCAACGGAGGCTCTAGCCAGAGAGTCAGTCCTGGATTCTAGATAGAACAACGAAGGGTTTTTACCGCCTGCCAGGCGGTTTTTCCCTGGGTACACTTAGAGCCTCGGTCCATTAGGGTTCGAGATTAGTCATGATCAGCGCACACAGATTCTCAGTAAGACCCTTAATACAATTTCATTCATTCATTCAGCTCTCTGCCTTCTACCTTCTAGTACACCACAGTGTCGTATACAAACCTCCAAGTTCCATTCCCGCCGTCGTGTGCTCTGAACAGAGACCATCTCGGCTGCTCTTCCGACACACTCTCTCCCTCTTCCTCTCCACACATCTCCGACCAAAAGCCCGATCACATCAACTATCTACCCGGCTGCCCGGCTGTTCCCTTTGTCCCCAGAGAGATCAGTGCACACCGCATCTACAAACTTAATATTCCGCTTCTGGACGAGCTGTATGACAAACTATGGCTAGCTGGGACACAGTTAGGCCATCACATCGACACGCTGCAGACCCAGAGACTGAAGGGACGTACGATTATTCCTTTGGATGATCCGAGGCTGCATCTCATATGGCAGAGCGATAAAGTCTACATTAAGCCTATGCCTGTCTTCCTGATCTACGTTGTCTGGAAATCATGCCCATCGTCAGTTGGGCCAAAACGTGATGCAGGTAGTCCCACCATGGAGGCCTCTTCCGAGTCTGCAGCGGTAGGTTTCGACCGCTCAACTGCAATGGGATCCTGCGGTCGTATTCATTGCTCATCTCGCAACCTCTCGATCTCGACATCGCTAGAGAGGCATATATAGTGCTAAAAGAGATAGACTGGTTGCAGTGGTTCAAGTTCATTAGCCACTTTCGACACATCGGAGACGAGAATGTCGCTAGACACTACCACTACGGCCAGCTGCGCCTCACACGACTCAACTGGATCGTCCGAGTCTTCCTCCCCCAGCATAGCCACAATAAGTGATTCTACAAGCTCCCCACTGGTCTATTACCGATTTCGTAACCGGATATACCATTCCTCTTTTCTTTATCTTCGCTACTCTCTCGCTCGTCCTTTCGTCCATCAAGGTAGTTGGTAATTCTCTCGGTGCCTGTAGAGAAGTTATAGTTCTAAGAACCTAGCAATAGTCTGCAAGAAATAGGTCTTCTGGATATTCTCCATCGTTGTCATGATATTGTGGGCATTTTTTTTTGGCTCCTCCTCTCAAGCACCCACCTTCTTGGTCTGGATTGCAATTGCCGTGGGGCTATAAGCAGTGAATCAAGCCTAATGTGAAGGCGAAGGGAACGGTCTAAAAGAGCCTTGACATTTCATACAAGCGACTGGAAGAATTATCATTCATTGGCTGGGCCTATTTAAGTTGCATGTTGTCATATTGTTTCTCTTATAAAAACTTTCTAGAATCGTACGCGTCTCCTCTCTACATCATGGCAGCCCCCCCCCCCCGCCTTTATTGCGATGTTGGTAACTTTCTCGAGAGATCTAGTCAGGAAGGGCGTTGGTCGAATGGCATGATTTCTCTGGTGGCCACAACCAAAACTCTTCACTATTGGCAGAAAGACTTCTCATCTTTTGCTTCGTTTACTCCTTCCCATGCAAGACAAACATTCGACTTTTTGCCGTGCTTTGCAACCTTCATCTGATTGAGCTTTCCCGGTATCTGTAAATGATCCAGTCAAAGCCCCCAAACGGGCACCAGGCGAATTTTTTCAAATACTACCATTAAAATCCAAGTCTAGGTTGTGTGTCTTCCTTTCTCAAGCCTGCATGTCTGAAGTGACCCTGGGCACTTCGTTCCCGTTCTCCAACTACGTCTATGCACCATTTCAAGAAATGACCAAAGCTTTGGGCTGGGTTGGCTTCGTAAATCTGCCAGTTTCGTTTTATAAATGCCTTCAGTTCTGCCAAAAATCCTCAGTCGAGTTAAGATCTGGAGAGTATGGAGGCAAATACACAAGTTTAACTCCAGCATCGGCACACATCTGATAAACTCGATTTGTGTGGTGGGAAGGTGCATTGTCCATGACAAGCACCGATTTTGGCTCTGGCCACCTACCGCACAGGGCTAATAGCTGTTCAATACCAGTTATTCTACGACTGCACTTTGAGTTATTTGAGTGATTCATCCCGTCACAATCGCCTCATCCACCCACCGTATGCGCTGGTAGTATTTGGTATCGTTGCTCACGTTGAAATCTAGCAATTTGAACAGGGGTCGTCCCAACAGGAGACCACCCTTTCGCCGGAAACCAATACGCCTGTCGCAGCCAGACTCGTCTATAAAGGCAAATTGCTGAGGGGACAAACTTGACACTTTGTATAAATAGTGGTCACGCAGATCTGCGTTCCTTACATTTTCAATTCGATGAATTTGCTTTTTGGTCACGCCTCTTCAGCGTAGCGTTCTTCCAATGTTGGAAGCTCTACAAGAGCGTCGAACTCGTTCAATAGCAAGAAAATCATCTCGGATTGATATAGTCCAGGTTTTTCTAGAAAATGTTCACAAAGGCGTCCAGCACGGTAAGTGTGATGCTTCGCTTTCGTCCTCCGCTGTTCTGAAGGGCTTGAGGGTTGCCATAATATCGAACATTTGAACATATCCTTCGCCCACCGGGAGTACTACAGCTAGCTGTTCAGGGTTAGTAAAGAATCCGCTTGAAAGAACGCCAGTGACTAAAGCAACTCGCTACGTCGCAAGCCGCGGCGCCATTTCTGAGTGCTGACCTTTATTGAGCAAAATTGTCAATTCAAGGTAATAATGCTAAAGGTCAGCAGAACTTTGAGCATCTCACCAGCGACTTGTACCCTAAGGATATCATGATGACAGAGACTTGAGCCAACCGTATTAGGCTAAGAGAGGTATGGCTTGCAAAAAGGTGGAGTATGAGAATAGGACACCGCGAGCGAAGTCAACTGCAGAGTCAGAGTATCTTATCTTTGGAATAGATAATGTATATAGTGATTGTGATGATCCTGAGCCTAGCATAGCATCGTAAGACCAGGACCTCATTGCGCTTCATATGATCAAGGCCACTTGATCTGCTGCCTTCACGAGAAGTCCTCGTCCTTGTAAACATCCGCGGTATGAAATACACTGCGCTCTGCTTCTGCAGAGAATTGCCAATTCTAGAAGTCTTGATTTGACACTCAAATGTCATACACTAGATTACTCAATCTGTTATACATCGCCAGCGCTCCTCCCATACACAGCACTCCCTACCAATTTCTATCCATACGCTTGCTTTTAAGGTCTCACGCCATCCTAAATTCGTAGCACATCAAACATCACTTCGTCTCCTCTTCAATCACTGTATCCACTGCTCCCCCGTTACTTTTCGACCGCTCCGGCGGTCCTGCCGCCGAATGTCGTTTGCCTACACTCCCCATCCTCTGAGCTTGCCCATCATCTACACTTCCAACACGGCTCGCCATCGGGCTCACGCCGTCGAAAATCGAACTCCGCCTTCCATCCATGCTGGATCTCCATTTCCACTCGAATCCCTTGAGCAGCTCGTGGTTCTTCTGTTTATGCGGCTTGATCTGCCATCGATCTTCCCACGCTTCAACTTTCTTCGGGTTCTTCTCTGTGGTGGGCGACTTGTCGCCGCGCCAAGTGAGACGTTTGCTCAGTCGCGAGGTAGTTGTTCTGCTGGGCATGAGGTTCAGAGAGGCATTGTTCGTAGGCACGGTGCTCATGGTGTTGATGTTGCTTGTGCCAAGGGAGGAACTCGAGGAGTTTGTTCTGTTGGTTGTAGAGGAGCGGCTTAATGCCTTGCGCATTCGATCTTTGAAAGGCATGTTGGTCGTACTGCCCCTGAAGTGAGTTGAGAGTTTTATGCGCGTTCTTTGCGGTAATGTGACCTAGATGTGGGAGAGGAGGCCTATGATGCAGTTTTCGAGTGCCGTTAGCTTTCGTGCGACGCCGAAGTTCTTGAACTACCTGGACGTCAGAAGTCGTGGATTTGTTAGCTGTTCCTTTGTAATTGTGGATGGATGTGTAGAGTTGTCTGTAGCGGTAGAACACATTGTAAGATAAAGAGGGAAAGAGGAGAACATGTTAAGGGTTCGACTCCTCACTTCATTCATGGGAACGGAGGAAGCTGGACTTGACGTGCAATGACGAAGGAGGAGCGCAACGATTGGTTCAATTTTGCGACCTAGTGGATGCAAAGACCCTGAAGAAAGCCAAGAGCCTGGGGTACTTAGTAATCCCAATGAGGTCAAGTTCAACGAGAGGATTTCAACTTCTTGGGCTGGACTTCATTCCTTCCCATTACTTCAACCACAATGAGATGTACAAGGAACATGAGCACTTACCTGCAGCATCATGAAGAGTTTTCTCATTAATCTAACTGCTGGAAGGCGATATATATATGCGTAAGCATAGCGACCGTAGCGATGCATCTCATCACCGTCATGAAGTGCATCAACATATGAATATACATCAGTCGTCGAGCCATGACCTGCGTCATATACCATGCTCTCCTCAGGATGGTCAAGGCCGCACATTGAAACGATGATGATAAGCTGAAGTAAGGTGTCTTGGCCACCACTGTACATGGAAGCTGGGGCTTGATACAATACAGCCAATTTCTCTCTCTCCCTCTCTCTATGACCATGCATAGCACATAGGAGGAATCTTGCACAATCTCTAGGCAGGTCACTTCTTTTCAGCTGCAATATCTACATACCTGGTATCTTTTATTAGCGTTTGTATGTGTATGTGGATTAATAATGAGCGGAAGTCCGCCTACATACGGCATTTGAGAACGTGTAACCATGCACCTTAGTCTATACGACACACGACCACAAAACGGTTCTGCTCCCTATTTTAGAAGCTACAGGATGAATTTCCAAGTACGGGAGGCTCAATAACCTACCACGGAGGAGATTTGTTCGAGACAGTGCCGTCTACCGCAACTCGATCTTTTTCTGCCGCTGCTCCGTCGTGAGAATATGCTGCTGAGGCGTGTCATCAGCAGATTCAAGAAATCAAGTCATCCAGCCTTCATGTTGTTGACGTTGACTGTAGCGTTTTCGCGTGCCTTCCATATCCGGCAATATATATTTCTTGGCATGACCTCTCTCTTTCTCCCCCAGTCCAGACCTGAACTCAATTCCCATACCTACAGCCTTAAGCACAAAACAACAGAACCACATTCATGGAAGCTCATCTTACTGTACCACATCAACATCCAAAAAGAGATACAATGGACAACTGGCTGCGACCCAGCTTTTTACGAAAGAACACCACCCCCGCGATTCCTTCTTCACCAAACTTCGAGCGCAAGGACCGGCCTGCGAGCTTTCGCTCGGAAGGAGCCCACGGTTATGATGGCGAAGATGGGAGAATCCGTGCTAGTTCTCGTGCTTCATCGTTCTTTGGCGGTTTCATAACTTCTTCACCAGCCGAATCAGTCGCACCACCAGAAGAAGAGTGGCCAAACATTAGCAGAGCTGATGTCGTATGGGACAGTCCATCCTCGGACCAGATGGCTGAGATGCTGAAGGTCGCAATGATGACACAAAGCACCATGGTCCCTTTACCAATTCGCTACAATTCTTGTATCTTACATGTGATCGAGGAGTATTGGGTCATGAACGAGCGTGCCAAGAGGGACCAGGCGAAGATCGAAAAGCTAGAACGAAATCAAAAAAGAGATATCGAGGAAGTCGAGATCCTGGCTGCGGCTTGGGAACAAAAGGAGAGGGATTACAAGGCTGAAATCAAGCGTTTGGAAGTTTTGCTTTCGAAAACCCAAGGAGGAATGGCAACGGTTTCAATGGCGAGAACTAACAGTGTGGTTCACGGTTCCAAAAGGGCTTCAGAAATAATATGGGAAAGCATTGGCACAATTAGGGAAAGAAACGATATTGACATGAACAAAGTCACCTTGGAAGACGTACGGCACAACCGTCAACTGAATGACGAACGATGTGAGCTAATACGCAAACCTTTACGGTGGCGCATTGTACTGATATATTTGAAGACAAGGAGCCGTATCAGCGCACCGAGAAAAATAGCAGTCCGTTACTTGCTCCAATAGGTAATCCCTCAGTTTCGTCCCCAAATAAGGCGGAGCGTATTTTGGGAATGGAATTGCCTCGGATCGAACCCCAATTCAGCCTAATCGTTGAGCCACTTCTTCAAAACGATATCACTCCCAAGAAGGAGCACTCTCCACTCCGAGACTACACGGTAATCTCTGAACACCAGCCTTATATCTCACGAGAACAGCAGATGAATGATTATCAAAATCGCCAATCAGCTCGGGAATCACGGAATCGTGGCAACTCACTCGGTTCCACATCCAATTCAACTTCGAGTGGAGTGCCAGATTATTCGTCCGATGAGACAGACTCGCTCCCTAATAATAGTCAAAGTGGTGTGGGACCTGGATTAGTCACAGCAGGAACTACAGACCCAATAAAGAAATTAGTACCATCTATGCCTACCAGATCCACGCCAGATATGCAAGAGTCGGAGACACTGCAAAGATATTTGGGCGAAGATGACGATGCACCTCTACGAAACCCTCCACCTCTCAGGTACGTTCTTCATTACGTTGACATATTCCTTCTCACTATCGTTCGCAGCACTGTGAGACAAATAACCACTGATCCTGAATCTGGCCTGTTCAATTTCCCTCCTCATTATCTCACGCAGAATGGCACAAGCAAGCAGTTTCTCTTAACATTTCGCCACGCAGAGCTCTTCGTTGGGATCAAATCTGCCAAAGCCATACATACCTCTGGCTCCGCGAGTTGATGTGCTGACACCACAATTTAGTTATCACCAGATATCATTCTCCTTCAATCCAACAGACAGCGAAATTCTCTCCCGTGCTCCAGATGAATTGATGACCCCGGTTGTTTCGTCCCTGAAGAAGACAGGCAAGCCAGTCGTCGCCGTTTCCCCTGTATCCAGTCCATCGCACACCCCAACCGAGCCAAGTAACAAGGGACGCTTCACAGAAAAGGACCTGAGATCTTCTGGCCAACCTGAGCCTGAGCGACCCAACAACATGGTTCACCGAGGCGACTCAAGCACATCCAACAGCAGCGTAGTCACGGCTGTACGACACAATTCTGCCCGTAGCAGTATCAGTGGCTCGGTGGGTGGGCTTCCGGTTCTTAATCCTCAGAATTGTAGCGTTAGAGGCCAACGACCAGCGCATCGTGGTGGTGGGCGAGGAAGTAGCGGTAATCGGGAGAATAGTGGAGAGGCGATGACTGCTGCGAATCGAGCTGTGGCTGCAAGTGCTAGAAAGCAACATGAGGCGGAAAAGTGAGTACTAGGGGCTGAATTATTAACATCAAAAAAATTGCTAAGATGTCTAGACCACGTCACAACTCAGGTTCGCATGAGAGTATTGAGGAGAAGAATTGCAAACAGTCAAATGTCTAGATCTCGGATGTTACAACGGACTGGACTGTGAGTTCATGAATTTTAGGACAATAGTCGGTCGTGGGGTGATTTCTAGAAGTAGCAGGTAGATGCTCACGAATTCGGATCTGCATTGGAATTCATCAAGTCATACGTGTCCGCTTCCTCGTCATATTCGTAGCTCATAACTCGTTAAGATAACCCAAAACCGCAGGAACACAAAATGTTGCCACAAAATGCGAAACTCACATTGTGGTCGCAACATGATATAAGCATACCGCAAGAACCAGCCCCTGAGAAGAACACAGAACCAACAATTCATCATTCTTTCCCACCGCGAGGCTCATCGTATCATCAAATTGTCACCGACTATAGCAGCTTCACAGGCTTAACAGCCTCCTCAACCTCCCCCTCGGCTTAACAGGCTCGTGGTACGCCTCCAGTGGAAAATACGTGCGGATGGGGAACACCATCTCTCTTCCGTCGATGGCGATGCAATGGCAAACCCCTTTGTGCGCGGGAATCTCGCCGAGCTTGGTGCTGTCGGATGTGGAAGAGAGGATTGATTTGCGAGGGGAGGGTCTGCGCTGGGTGTAGTGAGTGTGGTGGTGGGATGGGGGGAGAGGGAGGAACTGCGTGGTGTTAGCTTGGTAGGGTGGTGAGGGCTTGGGGGGAAGTTTTGGCGAAGACTTCGGTCTCTTCGTCGCACTTGTCGAAAGATATTTCGATGGAGATCGCGAGAGAGAGGGCTTCCAACTCCCGCTTTCTACGCTACTTTTCTTCTTCTTTGGGACAGCCCCAGGTTTAGCTTTCGATCTGGAGCTCGCAGGCAGCGCCAACGACGTCCTGGACAACCGTATCGAGAGCTGCGAGAATGTACGGATGGCGTCACTGCGTGCGGTTTTAGAGAGGATCAGAAGCGCTGTGTGGTCTGTTGACGTCGCGGGAGTAGTGTGGCCCGGCGAGAAGCGCGAGATCAGGATGTTGGAGAGTGCGTTGAAGCCAGTGAGGATTGCGGAGAGGGTTTTGTGTGCTTCCGTTACTTTAATCAGCATTCTATATACTCTCCTCTGGCTTCCCTACTCTTCTCTCTGGATAGGAGCTGGAAGTTAAGAAGAGGCTATGAGGGACATACCATCGCCATTAGCGAACCCGGGGCCGACGCGGCCGATCTCGCGGCCATAAGCGGATTGCACGTCACGCTTAGTTTTAAAGACTTCTTGAGTAAGAGATAGGGTGAGGAGAGTGAGGATGTGGTGGCGAGGCTGCATTTACTGCTGCGCTTTAGGATGGCGAGGGTGCGGGAGAAGGACTCGATAAGGGTTGTTACGGCGGCGTGGAAATCGCCCATTGTGGTGATCGTGGTGCATTTGGTTATGCCGGTGAAGCTGGGGATTTATGTAATCGAAGTTCTCTTAAGGCTGGATGAGAGAGCACGGATAGTTCTGTTATCGGCCAGTCTTTGTAGTGGTGAAATGGGGGTCAAGTGAGATAACAAGGCGAGGAGGACGAGCAAGATGAACAGTATATGAAGCGAGATACAAACGCACTAAAGAACAAAAGAAAGGGAGAAAATCGAGAAAGGAACTCTTTATATAAGAGGAATACGACAGGGTGGTTCGTGCGGTGAAGTCGAGCATAGCTTAGAGCATCGCGATGCAGGATTAAGCGCCCGACGGAGCGGTGTAACCAACCAGTAGCTCATTTATGGATTCACAGACTGGTCTGGGTTGGCCAATGGTGCAAAGCAGACGTTGGAAGTGCCTCACAAGATGCTGAACTTCAACTTGGTACTTGGTCCTAACATGTCGGCGATTGAAATCTTCTTGCAGTAGTAGTAATATGATTAAAGTCCGGAGTCCATGCGCTTAGCGCCACGTACCAGCAGTAGGACGTGCTGGGCTAATTGCCAGCATTTTCTACACACATTTAAAAGCAGAGAACAGAGACCCTCCTTGCCTGGAGGATCTACTAGTTACAGGAGAACTGGAGTCGGTTAACTCCAGCAAGCGCTAGGATATCAAGTTACATGTAGTACGGCCCGGTATAGGGGTGTTCTTGCAGGCAGGAGTGATGTAGTCGGCTGTCTGCTAAGCAGAAGTCACGTAGGTGAAAATATGTTGAACAGAAACAGCATTTCAGGTCTATATGAAATTGGTCGTTTCCTCTGTAGCGAAACATTGCGGAGGATAACAGAAATGTTTCAAGATACGCATCTCTAAGGTCGATGGGCTTTTCAGAAACTCTTTCGCTAAGCGAGATCTTCAGGTAAACAGCACTGAAAGGAATCCTGTTCTTCGTGCATTGATTGTATTCAAATTCTTAAGATACTCTAGTACAAAGAAAAATTGATAGTCCAGCTGTATACCTCGACGCCAGGCTAGACAAAACCACTCTCATATGCATGTAAAGTTTGCATCTTCGCCTCTGTCGTGATAAATAATATTTTATCCTTGGGCTCGAGCCTTACACAACACGCCTTGCCTGGTTTCTCATAAATTGCTTAGAGATCTGGTACAACTCTGTCGCTGCCTGACATGTCCAGCGGCAAGCGGAGCCTTTCATTTGTAACGTTATCAACTCTCTGCCAAGTATTAGAGCTCCTGGGAAGGTAATATTTAGCTGAACTTATCTCCAAGGGACTAAGTGATGTCGGGTTGGTATAGGAAGGAAGAGGCAAGTATCAATCGAAGTGAATCACGTGGAGGTGATTCCGTTACAAGCTGGGTAAACTGTGAGATAAACAAAGCTATGGTAATTTGAGCACGAAGCTCCTATCTAGTAAGGAAGCTACAAAGACTATATACCAAGAGATTCCATCCTGCTAGCTGGCTAGCCAATCTATCCTGTCGCGCTGGTAGCCTGAGTAGCCAGTCTACCTAGTCGCGCCGGTAGCCTGAGTAGCCAGTCTACCTAGTCGCGCCGGTAGCCTCCACGTGAGGTCTAACAGTCACGTGATACTAGCCATCTGGTTTTCCCCTGGCCCGCTTCCTTCTGCAAGCAACCAGCCAGTACCCAAGGTTCTGTTATGACATTCGTCACTGAGCCTAAGATCCTTGGTAACGTGATTCAGATCGTGACATCATTGTTTAAGCACTGTGTTGCGGTGCACGCTTTGCGAAGCATGCTGCTCTCTATTGTGGAGCTCTGTCTCGCTCCGCAGCGCGCTTGGCTGACCTTTACTGTTCAGCACCTTATTGAACATGTATCCTTTCTCGCTCTACTGATTTCTGCTGTATCGCTCTGCCCCGGTTGTTTGTGTCTATATTGCCGAAATTTGCAGAACTGTCACCCGAGGCCCAATCCGCGATAAAAATGTGACGGTGAGCTTCGGTAGAAACTTGACCACCATAATCGTCGCCCAGTTGAGATCGGGAGAACCTGCACTGAAATTTTGGCGTAGTAGTGGCCACCAGTATGACCGTGGTGCCTGTGATTTTTCCGTGAGTCGTCCGTGGCAGACATGTCAGCAAGAAGAAGGGAGAGTTCTTGGTGTTATGCAACGTTTGCGTGTGTTTAGAATTCTGCTGCCAGTAGTTGTAGCTATGATCATAGTAAACCTGGAATCTGGAGGAATTGGGAAGTTGATTGGAAGGGACCCTGGAACACTTCTATCTGTAAGGGAACTGAGGTTAGTCTGACGCTAACAGAATGCAACGTTGTTTTATAAAGGATGTTGCGTTGGTAACCTTACCTGAAAGCGCATGAATTTCGTGACCTTCGGATACCGCTGGCATGGTGTAGTCCCTGATTCTCATTCTGATTTTCTCAAGTTTACGCAGCAGGAGATCGAAGTCGCTAATCAGCCCATTGTACCGTTCTGGGGTTCCGGCTGATATACGGGCTGGGAATATTCAGCTGACCTTCTCGACAGAAGTGACGTCGGGTTGGTATAGGAAAGAAGAGGCAAGTATCAATCGGGTTAAATCACGTGGAAGCGATTCCGTTACAAGCTGGGTAAGCTGTGAGGTTAACAAAGCTATGGGTATTTGAGCACGAAGCTCCTAACTAAGGAAACTACAAAGATTACATACTAAGAGATTCCTCCTTGCGAGCTGGGCGAGCTCGTCTCGCAGTCACGTGATACTGTCTATTCTGTGAATTCCCTGGTTCGTTTCCTCCTGATCAGCGCACACAGATTCTCTATAAGACACTCAATAGAATTTCATTCATTGATTCTCCTGTAGGTAGCCGCCCAGTAGCATATACAGAATGCTTTGCCTAAGGTTCTACTGTGACAGAATAGCTGAGCCTAAGCAAGTTGGTAAGCCGGTATTCTGTGAGAAGACTCCGGGCAAATTTACTTAGCCATCTGAGCACTTGAGCTTAATCTAACCATGTCTGGTGGTGCGGAAAGAATGCTCAAACGCTATATTATCTCTGATGAGCTATATTGTCTCTGATGACTTGAAGCGTGAGATGCTAGAATACTCTCGCCACCATAATCCACTATAGCACAGTGCGTCAAATTATCGCAAAATATTGAGGTCCAATGTGACAACTTGGTTTGAATACTTCTTGGGAAATGGGCAGCAACTAGCCTTCACCAAAACCCCATCTCCCAACACTGACCGGAGCCTCGCTCAATATCTCGACTTCGACCTCATCCACTGCTCCCCGGCCCCCAAGTCTCTCCACCACAATCCAAAGACCGCATCGCGCAGCCATCTGGAAGCTGACATCCACGTCTGCAATTCTGATTCCCATTGGCGCATCACTGAAGTCGCCGCCGTTTGATATCTCCAAAACTTCTTTATTTGGACCCTGACCACGCTCAAGCGAAATTCTGAGCATGGGACGAGATTTAGATCGACCCACTATACGGAGTTTCGTCAAGCGATTTGGTTTAAGGGGACAGAGCATCCTGTCCACGGATTCGAATATTACTGGCTGGAGAACGAGAGAGAGTCGTCCAGCTGTCTCGGCTGGGATTGATCGGACGACGCACGGGACTTCGGACCCAACTCGTAGAGTAAAGTCGCCCAGTTGGCCCGCTTCGAATGTCGAGCATACGATAGTATACTTCCCAGCTTGTACATTTGAGATGGAAGCGAGCGCACATCCGCGTCGATATTCTCCAGAGCTTCCTACAATATCCTTGGCGGTAACGTTCGTGGCGCGCTGGCCATTGGCCCATATCAGCTTGACTTGTACTGCAAGTTCTGGAGCTCCAGTCTCCAGAATCAAATTGAGTGAGCTGGCCGAGGGGATGTCGACTGAAAATTGCGGGTTTAATGGATACGAGGCGGCACTGGCATTACCGCCGGCCGTAGGGTTTGTCCATGACCCGTGATGGGTGGTGCAGTGTGTGAGAGCATCTTCTGCTGAGTGGACCATCAAGGGCGATCGAGAGAAGAACGAGAGGGTGAATGCATAACTTGGCATTGGAAGATCGTGATGCGCTACTACGATGGTAAGTGGTGTTGATGGGGATATTTCCAGTCGTGCTAGTGTTTGGGGTGAATCAACAAATGCACCGCGATGCATCGCATCATCACTAAGGTAGACTCTTCGGCCACCAGCTTCAAATACGTAAAGACTTATGTAACCAAGTGTCCCAGAAGAAGGTTTAGGCTGTGTTTTCATCAAATCGTGCTCGCCAATCGCGAAGTGTCGACTGAGTAGGAGCCACATCGTACCTCTGGTAGCGCTTTTGACAGCGTACTGGGGATTATGAGTAAAAGAGCCTGGGGTGTTAAATTGTGGGATCTTCCATGAAAAATGGTGATCTTGACGTCTTGTAAACAGTCCAGGGTTCCAGTTGAGATAGAGAGACTCGAAATGCTGGGCGACGGCTTCAAAATTCATCCAGAAAGTTCCAGGAGACGTGGCTGCTGGAAGTTCATGGTACAAATCGGTCGTCCAGCTGTCGTAGGCCGAAGTGCTGGGTTTGCGAGCGCCTTTCCATATCTTGCCGTCGCACCACGGGTTCTTAATAAGCAATATACGTTGTGACCCAGCCTCTTTCATATCGAGAACTGCGTAGTCATGCTCTCCAACAAGACCAAGCTGTTTCTCCTCTTTGCAGGTCAATTTTCCAGTACCCAGAGTAATTATTACATCTCCATAGCCGAAGGATTTGAAGGCACGCTGCCACAATTGCTGAGGCTGAAGTTCATCACTTCAAAGCAAACTTAGCACCAGCCACTCTCTCACTCAGAGATACTCACCTTTGCAGGAATTCTTGCTCTGGTATCCAGCCGGTCATGATCCATAGGTCGGTGTTCGAATTAGACCCTGGGAAGTCATAACCACCGCGCACTTTCAAGTAAGCCTTCTCGATCAGAGCTGGCCATAGTAATTTCGGATTCTTGCGATCAATGACATGGAGATTGCGAGTAGTGCTTGATGCCGGCAGTCTATCGTCGATCGTTACTCTTCGAAAGCAGCCGTTGAAGTTTAGTCGGAAAATATACTTTCCATTAGGCGAGAGTCGAGGTTGCTGCTTGACTTGATCATATGGGAATATGACTGAATGTAAAAGCTTGAAAGATTCAGCAGGCAGGTCAAAAGAAGTGGTAGGTAAGCAGTACTCTTCCGTGACCTTTCACAGCGCGCGCGGTTCCTGCACAGAGACTTGCTACGACGGAACAATCGGTTGCGATGTCTTGAACCAGATCTACACTGTCTATTGATGACATAGTGGCTTCAACAGGGTCATCGTCTGTCGCTTCGGGTGTTATAATTTGCGTGTGATTGGGCCTCTTCCAGCCAGCGAAGTTCTCTTGTTGGGCTTCT
The DNA here is from genome assembly GCA_019669825.1 of Calycina marina. NCBI lineage: Eukaryota > Fungi > Ascomycota > Leotiomycetes > Helotiales > Pezizellaceae > Calycina > Calycina marina. The sequence goes on from MU253762.1 coordinate 14,198, forward strand.
GAAATTTCCAGGTCTTGTGCCTCACTACGCTACTTTAGTAGAGCAATTTTGATGCGTGTTCTAAGTCTTACGTGTACAAATTGCCCTCAAAAACAGTATCATCTGGATCTGACTTCCATGGTGGAAATATGAAGCCATGAAGCTTGGAACCCTGAAGAAGTATGATTTCCTCGGTTCTGGTGATAGCTCTCTCAGAGACAGGGGCCTTCAAGACGGTGTCGACCTTTACAGGAGGCCATACAGAAGCAGATTTGATCTGTTCGGCTCGGGAGACCAATTCTTTGCACCTCGATCGAAGCTTCGTCCTTTGCTGATCACTACTGGCCAATTTGACAGCTTTCATATATAGCTCCGTAGCAACGATGGCCTGTTTGAGAGCTTCCTCTTTGCTCAAGCAGCTATCGATGATAGACTCGGCGGCCTAAAGTCTATTTAGCATGGCTTACCTGAGATCATGGTTCATTGAATGAATGCATACCAGTGCTTGAGCTTCCATAATGAGTCTCTTCCCTCTGCTTCCCCCGAGAGATGCGGTCCTCTGGTCTGGTGCCCGACTGAGCAAATACTAGCGCGAAAAGGACAACCCACGAGTCAGGATGCTTACCACTCTACAGCCTCAGGCAGACCGGCTCAGCTCGGAATTCGAGACCGATGATGCCAAGATATCAATATATTTACCGAGGCAGAGCAGCTTACCGGTATTTTGCATTTGCATGACCATGGCCCGCCTCGTGCTTCTTCCTCTACGTTATCCTTCAATTTATTGTATTATAAAACATTGAGAGTGAATTCTGATCTTTCGTTGACTGTTCCCTCATGCCAATCCACAACGACTCACTCATACTTTTATCCGGCCGTCGTTAGTTTCAGCTGCTGCTTGCGGATTCGACAATACCTGAACTGAAGAAATTGTACCTCCCAGATAGTTTGTTGCACGGCATCATTATGTCAGTCAAGAAAGATACCATCCCTCCATGGGGATTGGCTGTTGCTGGAGCGACTGGTGCTGTCATAGCAAACGCAATGGTGTACCCTCTAGATATGTGAGTAGCAACTTATGGAGAAGCACGGTCCAGTAGACAAGCAAGCCTGCTATCAGGCGCTTTCGGTCGTATTATGTATAAGAAACCATGCTGATTCTGGTGCTCGTGTAGTGTCAAGACTCGTCTGCAAGTCCAAGAGAAGAGAGATCCATCATATGCCGCAGTCGCAGGCACGGATGTCCCCCATTATACCTCCACATGGGATGCTATATCGAGAATTGCCGAAGAGGATGGATTCTTCGGTCTTTACGCTGGAATAAATGGTGCGCTTATTGGTGTCGCTTCAACAAACTTCGCATACTTCTACTGGTACTCAGTAGTTCGGACGTTGTATATCTCCAGAGTCCCCACCCCACCCGGGACTCTGGCCGAGCTTGGTCTAGGAGCTGCTGCTGGAGCTGTCGCGCAGGTTTTCACTATACCAGTGGCAGTGATCACGACTCGCCAGCAGACACAGTCGAAGGGTGAGCGAAAGGGAATGGTAGATACCGCGAGAGATGTCATAAGTAGTGAGGATGGGTGGACTGGACTTTGGAGAGGTCTCAAGGCCAGTTTGGTGCTGGTTGTGAACCCTGCGATCACATATGGTGCATACCAGAGGTTGAGGGAAGCTATCTTCCCTGGGAAGTTGAACTTGAAGCCCATGGAGGCGTTCCGTGAGTCTTTCTTCCGCTCAGAAAATACAAATTACTGACCGTATGCAGTCCTTGGGGCTATGTCAAAATCGATAGCTACGATTGTCACACAACCTCTGATCGTGGCAAAGGTTGGACTACAGTCAAAGCCACCACCATCTCGCCAGGGAAAGCCATTCAAAAGCTTTATCGAGGTTATGCAGTTCATTATCAAGAATGAAGGACTACTAGGCCTTTTCAAGGGTATTGGGCCACAGGTATCGAAAGGACTTCTAGTCCAGGGCCTTCTCATGATGACCAAGGAGAGGTGAGTCTAGCCATCCTTCCTCTACTACCTCCACAGCACTGACGGTCTACAGAATGGAGCTCATGTTCGTCCTTCTTTTCCGTTACCTCAGACAACTCAGATCGGAACAGCTACAAAATCTAGCTGACCTCGCAGCCGTGAAGGCAAATGGGATCAAACCTATTCTCACGAAGTAATTGATAGAAAAGAAAGACTAGATCTCAAAGGCAGTAAGAAGGTCTCGGGTCATGCAGTGGGTTGAGTACGGACTTTGTAGATTGGCAGGGCGTTTTGCGTGCATACTTTGTACATAGGTCCTTACTGATATCAATATATAAGGTTTTCACAAGCGGTGCGAAGACAAGTGTTGGTACATGTTTCTTAATCTTTCATAAAGGTTAGCGTGATGCAATGACCAATCTGACCTTCATCTCCTCCGACTTCGAATCACAAGCTAAAGACATTCAGATATCAGGGCCACGGTCGAGCTTTCCGAACACTATGTCAAATATCCAGGATCAATCTGCTACCAACGGATATTGCAGGCATCCTTTGGTACAAGAAATTCGACTGGTCCTCCAGTTGACTGCTCGACGGTTGCTGCAGTTGGCTGGATATCACTACGTTGCCTACAATGGTGTAGGCATTTTCGCCAGCATGCGGACAAAATGCCACATAAGCTCAGCTTCGTTGTTCCGCCAATCTTACTGACAGCATCTAGGCCAACGGCCGTGTTGTCATTGACGCATCAACGTATAAGATCTTTAATCCCGAGCTCAATATTGGCGTGAAGCGTCTTGGTGTCACGGAGGAACATAAAGAGGAAGGCAACGAATCCAGTACAAGCTGGCCCTCTCCTCCCGTTTACATAGCATGGATCATCTCTAGTCAACGAAATGAAAGACGTTGATACGAACTAATCGCATTCAAGCTATAGCGCTTCATGTAAATGCAAGCCATGCGGCCAGAATGATCGCCTGCATCTTTGATACATTCCGCTTCGGAAAGCCTGTGGCAAAACGCAACTTGTGCTGTAGAAGAAGCAAAGAGCATACAACACAACTCAAGCAAATCACGCCGGTAATTTTGATCTGAGTGCGTCGGAATAACATTTCTCCTTCCCAGTACGTGTCCACTTATACAACGGCGACTACAGGAGATGTCTCCTGCCAGCGAGGCGCCTGCAAAATGAAACTTCAGATGACAGGTTAGTCCTTGCCATAGAATCGTTCTATGTACCTTCATTAGTATCACCCATATTCGGTGGCGGGCTACACGACTCTATCTTTCTGTGCTCAGCATCTCCAGCTTGAAGGTAAGGGTCCCCAATTGGTCGATGTAGAGATAGTGATAGGCAGGTAGCCATCGTTAGACTCACTTGAGCATGCTGGCATGCAGTGACGATAAAGCATGGGCATGTAAAATTTGCTCTCCGACATTGAGCATGTTAACCGTATATTGATGAAGGTTTCATCACATTGGAGATCCCAACGCCGGCTTGATCGCATCCCACGTGTAGCCAGGTCCTAGATATAACATAAACGAGGCTCTGAAAATGAGCAGTCATATCTGTGTTCGGTAGTCAGAGAGACGTGCTGCCCGGATCCGTCACGGTTGGAGACATGAGTCCGAATCTTGTTTTGGTGAGACAAGTACGATGTCTAGATGGGGAAGATAGCTAAGGAACAGAAAGCAAGAGCAAGAAAACGTGGGGGTTTCTCAGTAAGACATGGCCTAGATGTTCCGTGTACCTGCCAAAATTTGTCTCTTCATCTGCATTTGGCCCTTTCGATGTTTTGTCGAAAGACTTTCTGACTCTATCTTTGGGGTGCTGGCTGGATTAGGATGGACGAGGGCGGTCACGGAGTTGGCGGTATCTTGATTCATGCTTGATTGGCTTTGAAGATTCGTTAGGTGAGGTTGCATCGCTGTTAGAGGTGAGAACAGATCAGAAGGGCTCTGGGAAAATCGACAGGGTGCTCTCGTGGCTTCGAGATCATTTTACGGTATGATAATATCGCCAAGAATTGGGGGTTACCGTCTGGTACGCCTTGAATGTACGAGAACGAGAGTGAGCCACGACTTTGCGCCAATGGTGCAATCTAGAAACGTGATATGACGGTCGGTCTCAGCCTTCAGATACGCCTACAGTTCATGGTTTCATGGCCGTTATTCGGGAATCCGGTGAGCTTCCGGAGGCTCGACTTTTGAGCTGCTTCAGGATTTGGAATGGGACCTTGCCGGAGGCGTTGAAGGGATAAGGATTGAGAAAGGCTTGACCTTTCGCGGGAGAATTATTGAGGGCGTACAAAGAGGCCAAGGATGTTGATAGATCCTTCATGTTTGCTTTCCATCCCGCGGGATTTGTATGTAAGAAGATGTCGGAGGGCGAATACATCCGAGATTTTTCGTCGCCAGAAACCACTTGTTCCATATATGGCTACTGGTCTAGGAGAAAGACCCGAAAAAGCCGTGTTCTTGATTCTCAATTTCACTACTCGTACCACAAAGTGCAAAGCATTTGTAATGGCGAACATATTGGGCGCAGAGCTTAAAAGGTCAGATGGGGGGGGGGCCTATTAGGCTATTATTAGGGGCAATTTATTGTTGTGGTAGTATCATATAGCTCATTAGACTGGTTTCTCGATTTTGGTGTTTTGAGCCCGTGCGTAAAGAATTATGTATATACCAAACCGCCAGGCGTAGTAGTAGCTCTATAGTACCACCAAAATACGAACTAATTTTGAGCCTTACTCTTTCTTCGAATTGGTATTTCGTTTAGTTTTCTCACTCTTGAGCTGAACGTGGATAGCCTGGTTGCATCAATCCCGACAAACTGTTACCTCGTTCTGGCCAATGGTATTATAGTCGGTTGAATCGGGCCTGGAGGCTAATCACGATTTCTGCAACAGCTTGTATCTTGCAGAAAGCTGTAAGTTACATGTGGTAAAACATGTTCGACTTCTGATTTGCAGAACGGGATGTGATTGTGTCGCAGTAGGCTGTGTTCCTCTGGTGACATGGCTCCTTCTGACATTGCTCTGAAAAGAGGCACGTCTCTAACTCCTCATTGTACTCCCACATAGTCTCCCGCCTGTCGTCTCTCCCACCTGTCATCTCTACCTGTTGCGGATTGTATATGTTTGTATATGTAAACGAACTTCCAATCTTCGCATCGTATTTAAAAGGATTCGAGCGTCTCAGCATCGAGTCTTGGCGTTTGCTGGGTTGTTTGTCCAACTCGCTCTCCCACACCCAGCGAGTCAGCGACATCAGCCCCTGTCGACCCTTATCTTGTCCCTGCAGGCTGTCCCCCCCCCCCCAAAACAAAACAAAACACTTCCACACATAAAGTCACATAGTGGCCACCATAATAGCACGCAATGGGACCCCGGTATCGTTACGGCTCCAGGAGCTGCAAATTCCCTTGCCTTTCAATTCTCTGACAGAACATTCTCTCTCAGAGAGAAACACAACTTGACTTCTTGATACATGTGCGGCTGCTGCAACTTAAATCCAACGATAAAGTGCTGGCGACGGTTGAATTCAGCGTCCCCCACGAACCTCAGAATTTGCACTTCCAGGACCTCTATGCCTCATATTGCCCTCTGGAGCCATCGTTTTGCGGTAGTAGGATATGGCGAGCAGCAGCATGTTTTCTCCTCCTCGTCGCGAGAAAGCGCGAGATGATTCGCACCTGCCCCAAGGTGAATGTCGATACATCCTACTTCACCCGGCCTTGGAGGGGCTGCGCTGTGCATGTGTTGGCTTCACCTTGAATCAATCCATACCGGGCAGCACTTGTGACTGTGGACACAATGCGTGCTACCATGTGCCGAACAAGGATAATGGGTCGATGGAACGAGAGGAGATGGAAGCGTTGAAACAGAAGATCGATCGGCTGGAACAACGACTGGAACAGCGAAATGTTGGCAATGAATTGGTAGAACGCTTGGGACAACTAGAAGAATCCGTGGATAAGAACAAAGAAGAATTTGATCAAGAAGTGAAGAACGTCTATCGGAACATCAGTGGACTATGGCATAGTATAACTCAAACTCAAAAGAAGATGGCGTACTATGACGACCACATCGAAGGCTTAGAGGATGAAGCCCAGAGGATTCAGAACACTCTTATCGAAGTCGATGATGCTTCCATGAAACTTGAAGATAGAGTTGACGCATTCGAGAGAGACTCGCTTCTGAGCGCCCACATCAGCAGTCGTCGAAGGAAAGCATCTACACCTCCTGGTCCATTGACTGAAGACCTTGAGGAATCAAACAAAGCCGACGATGATGACAAGCATGTCCCCCCACTCGCCCCAGATTCAGAACGCACTTCAAGATTACCGCTTTACATCATCACTGTCCAAGAACCCGAACACATCCAAGACTTCCGTAGACGTGTATCGTCTGTAGGCTCTGGGTCTCAAGCCTGGACTGTTCATGTCTCGCTTCTTCCAACTCCCTCTCAGCCTTTCCCATTCGAGAAGGACACTGCAGCGTACAAGCGATGCTTATCACGAGGACTTCATCGGGTCGTAGCTGTCCCTGACATAGACCATGACTCCTTCACCACAGCTGTCAATGGTGCCTTCGCCGAGATTATTCAGGGTCGTCCTTGGAATCCTCTCGTCGCTAGACTCTGTGATGCGAAAACGCTTTGTGGACTGCCAATGCTCCGACAACTCGAGCCTCATCTAGTAGCCAGCGAGTACAACGTTGAATTCCTGCAGGAGAATTGCGCCGTCACGGATGAGAGTGGCAAGATCCTTGATCTCTACATCGCCATGGAGCATGACACCATCTCCTGGTCTGAGCTCAGGGACTTCAGCCAGTACATGAAAGGGTTGGAAGCTGCCTGGGCCTTTGATCAGCTTCTCGATGGTCCTGAAGACGCTGAGACCACTCCAGCGTCGGGAAGACGTGCAGCAGGCGACATGTCATCGACGTGGTCGCCAATAAGTGGCACTTCCAAACGGAAGGAAAGCGAGATAACGCGCACAGCAAGTTTCAGCTCCACGACAGAGAACGAAAACGCAAGAGCAAAGTTGAGGCGCACCAGACCGTACACCGGCAACAGCACAGATAGTGCTAGAGTGGGGGCTGTTCGATTTTGATGATGCACTTGAGTGACTTCGACTGCAATGAACCTGGCTTCTCTGGAGTATCGGAGATTGGAGCATGGGATAGACTGAAGACATAAGATCCGAGACAGGTTAAACATATGGAGTTCTGTATTCAGCACTCCTTGTATGGCAATGAAAGTCGACTGACTTGGATCAAGGCGTGCAACGCTTCTCTACCGGTGCTTTCCTAGGTGCTATAATAGTGATGGAATGGCTGTCTTTTGGCTCTTGTCAAAAATTTATGCTTTCAATTGGAAGACATTTGCTGACTCTGTTATCTTGTGCCGTTCACGAGCGATATCAATTACTCGTCTTCAATAGATTATTCCCTCACGCCTTGCAGATTGTACAAATGTCAGGCCCTGTGGAGAATACTGAAAGGAATCTGAGCCTTGAAGTCGTGAGCGCGAAGAGAGTGAACTGCGTCGATATATGTAGGTAGTAATTTCTCGGTATAACACTTCTGGGTCATTGAATTGCGCTCTACCATTGACTCTCTCTTATGTGGTTTGCTAGCATCCCATACTCGGACTCTCTCAAGATATTCCTCCTCGGTTTCAGTCGTATGGCGCCGCCGAGGCTTGCTAGGATATACAGGGGTTGCTTCCTGATTCTCTTCGTCATAATAGAAGACCGGCCTCTCACAGCGCTCGGGAAGACATCTAATCCTACTACGGATCTCTTTTAGCGAAACCTTGTCTCATTTTTCCTGTATAGCCTCCCGAACCTCCTCGCCGCTATAGAACATCCTACGAAATAATCAATGCTTGAGTATATTCCAAATAGCCAAATAGCCTCTATCAGGTTCAGATCTGGGCTCTGTGCAAGGACTTTAAGCTTCGGCATGTTACAATGCTCTTTAAGCTGCTGCGCAAGCCTGGATATGTGCATACCTTGATCCGGGTCGCCCTTTCTTCTTCGCGACAAAGCGAATAGATGTGCCGGCCTCTCGGTCGTCGAAAGCGTTATAGAATTGATGGTTTTTTTTCAAATTGTGTTTGGTTCTCTATGCCCTTCATCGCCTAGCTGAGATGTTAGCCTTAGATTTGCTCGAGTAGGAGTAGCCATATTGTGTTGTTTAGAAGCAAAGGTTGGATTCTAGGCGTTTCGCTTAATTCGGCTAGCTGGGGTGCATGGGGTGCGCGGGGGAATTCTGTCACTTACCGGTGGACGTGTCGAGGTAAATGAGCGAATGCACGGACTCCCGCCACGAATACAGGCATCCACTGGTGACTGACGGTTCATACATTGCTTAGCAAGCATGTCTTGGCGAGCTGCATGTCGCGCATCACCAAATACCCAAAGATCGTCGAGTCAATCGAATGTCCCAGCTAGCATATGCCAAGAGGCGCTCGCGACGTCTGTTACTACCACTTTCTTCGATCCTGTTAGTATTGGAAATCGAAAATCCGCGGATGGCAAACTGGGCGCAAATAACTCGGTCGATGAAGTAGATGGCGAAGCGGCGAACATTTGGTGCTCGGATTTTGCAGTCCTGAAGCACCTAGTCAAGTGTTTCCCTTCCATTACAACTGGTGCTATGGCATCAAGGTATTTGAGGAGAGTCTTGTCAAGTTTCTAGGTCAGACTGTGGTTGATATTGCAACTGAGACAGCAGCGACGGAGAAGCGGTTCGTAGCCAAATAGAGAGAGAATTTTGACGAGAACCGATACTTTCGTTATAAGGTCGATCAGGATCTATCTATAGAGCATTGGGTTTGACGAGTGCAAGTAGCAGGGCGCGATAGAGTCAGCGACAGAGCGGTACATGGTTAACCAAGCTCTGTTTCAAGAACTTTGAACTGAAAGAAAAAATGGTGTATATCATGGATTTCTCGCAGCTACAAAATGGAAGAACAAGCTAATTACTTAAGAGAAAACCGAAACGTAGTTCTCTGCTTCTTTCGAAGTGAGTAGTGTCCTCGAGGTGAATTGACTTCCACTCACGCTAGCCAGGAATCTACTTCTCTTAAGATTCGACAACAAATCGGTATGATCCCATCGCTTTGACCTCTATCATGCCAATGGTATAACAGCCATGCCCAAAATCAATGGATTGTGTCCTTCAAAAGAATAATTACTTCACCGGCCGCGAGTCGGAACTGGCCAAACTAGAGAAGCTGCTGTTGACAATGGGTGGACCGAAGAATATCGGTGTCTTTGGGCTTGGAGGCGTTGGGAAGACGATTCTGACTATCGAGCTCGTCAATCTGACCAGGGGCACTATGAGGAATGCTCAATCTTCTGAATTCCTTCAATAAACTTTGAGAGTCTCCAACAATGGTATCTCAATATCTGTCAACAGGTTCAAGTTCCTGGATGGGACAACAATAACAAGTTTCGTAAAAGTTTTTCACGGAGCTATTCAAGCCAAGCTACCGCAGGTCAATTGCCGTCGGTGTTTGATAATGCTGATGATATCAGTATATGGATTGGGAGCGAAGGATCCGACCAGATATCGAGCCACCTATCGAGCCAACTCATGGATTACCTTCCGACAAGCCAAAATGGACGCATTGTCTTCGAAAGCTGTGGCAATGATTTTGCTGCATAAGTATATACCTACACATGATCTTGGCGAACAGAAGGAGGGTGCAAATTCCTTGCTCAATCAGCTCACGTATCATCCACTCGTTATTGTTCAAGCAGCATCATATATCAACAAAACAAAGAATCAATTGTATCCTATCTATCACTGCTCGCAGACCAGGAAGAAGAGGTCATTGGCCTTCTTAGCGAGAACTTTGAATATGACAACAGCTATAGAGTGAAGAGCCCAATTTCTACGATATGGCTCATGTCATTTGAGCAGATTCGGCTCCGCAAGCCGTTGGCAGCGGACTACTTGTCGTTTATGGCCTGTGTAGGCTCGAAGGTTGTACCGCAGTCATTGCTTCCTCCGTGTGAGAGGCCAAACCTCGAATAGCTCAAAAGGTTATGGGTTCTGATATTCAATTAAGAAGTGCATGAGGAATCTGCATAAGGCAGATTCACTCCTTATTTATCTACATGTATAATATCCACCGAATCTTCTAGAGAAGCAGTCTTCTAACAAATACAAGGAAAAGTATAGAATTGTATGGAATATGAGGTTTTGGGACAATGCCAGTCTGGCCCACTTGGTCTGGAGTCAGTGCAGAGCGAGCGCCTTGGCCCGAGCACCCATATGCGTCCGAACCCTTACACTCCGGGTCCATCGCGCAGAAAGGAAGTAAAGGCAATTGGGACTTTACACGCTTACTAGCTTTTACAGAAACAAGCGGAAAACTTATCGCTGGGTACCCATCGTTTGGTGCATCTTGTGACACGGAATTGGCTTCGCAAACGCGAACTTATCGCCTATTGGACTATGAAGACTGTTACCGATGGCCGGTATAACGAAGCAGAAGGGCAATTTGTCGAGGTGTTTGAGACGAAAAAGAGGGTGTTGGGCAAGGAGCATCCAGATACGCTGACCAGCATGAATAAATTGGCTCTCACCTGGAAGCTACTTGGCTGACTAGAAAAGGCCATCAATCCCCTGGAAGAGTGCGTGATGTTTACAGGCAAATCTTGTGTGTTGATCATCGTAATACCATGTCTTTCTCTGCAACATTACTCAAGTATCAAAAGGAGTGTTACGAGTTAGAATCCTAGAGTGATGATATAGTCCACTATTTAGAATACGAATGAGCTACTATGTCAATACTGAATACAGACTTCCAGCTATTGTTTATTTATGACCCCTTTAATAAATACAGTCGAGCCTCTGTTAGTACGTACCCTGTTTACCCGATATCACCTTTACTGCCAAAAATCTCTAGTATCGATTGTTCATACATGCAACTCCAGATATCTGAAATATCTGTTGGGTAATCATATCATATCTGTGTGAAGTAAGGTCACGTGGGAGCCTGACTTAATCGCGGGCAGTGCCCCAGTTATCTGGGCCCAGTGTAAAATAGTAGGTAGTTAGATAGGGGAGCATACCCGTCGCACTTGATCCTTCATGAAAATACAACATCATCACACCCAACCCATGCAGTGTCAATAAACAGAACAAATAGCCTCTACTACCTAAAGAGTAAGCATAGATATGGCATTGGCATATTTCTTGATTATTATCTAAATTGAGCACACAGTCTTTGATTTACTGTGTTTTCATCTTGTCAAAATGCTATTCATATCTAATTCACTTGTTCAGAATAACTTCAAAATGCCAAGCCTTTTTAGCGATACCAAAACAAATAAAATCGAAAATGGAGGTGGACGCCACACCGTCGATCATCAGCTTCTTTCAACGCTAATCCAAATACGTCTAGCACCTAGCACGCAGCCCGCGACCTCATCATAATATAAAACCTTAAAGCGAAGAGTGGTTAACAACTACTCAACTATACAGACTGTGTGAAAACACATTAATTTCTTGCTGGACTCTATACAAATAGTGCCATTGCTAGTTTACTTCAGCAGTAAGTAATTAACGCTTTCCTCTACTTCAAATATATCTGCAGCGAGCTCCGGCAATCTACAAAATACGCTGGAGCGCTTCTTGTATCCAGCTTTCTGCGCCGGGCTAATCTAAGATATACAGCTTGCTAGCTATTCATACCGCTACCTCCTGCCGCATTGCAGCAGGCAGTTGCAACCCCGACCGTCTCCCCAGGCGGAGCAATGGCGAAGAGAACTGCATCGATGGTACCTACACCATCGTCGCCCTTGGAGGCATTCGCCATGAAGCGACGAAAGAACACAAAGGGCAGGAGTATTCAAAGAAAAGCTCACGTTACAGATAAATATGAAGGTAAGCACACACTTCCATCATTTCTCAGCATATGCAATAGCCAGAGCACGGACGACCGACCGTACGAGACAACTTATCTGTGGAAGCCAAGGCTAGAGTCGGATTCGTTCTCGTCACCTACCTACTTACCTACCTACCTACCCAGGATACCTTACTTCTGAAATTCTCAGTCTTTGAATCAGTCAACCAATTTAAATCTGGACGTGGTCGTGGACATGGACCTGCCCCCCTCTTATTTGCTTTCGTGGGGCGATCAGTCTCGACTTCCTAACATAAACATAAACACAATCGCGACTTCCATTCTTGCTTCCACATCAATATAATTCCTCGTTTATTCCATCACGGTAGTGATCTGCCTTTTCTACGACTGCGGCCAACTGGGATCGTGGCGGCAACAGAAGCCGACCTGGACGCACCAGATGTTATGGTCGATTTCTTTATGGCAGTAACAGAAGACAACCTAGGAGCACCAGATGCTGGGGTCGATATCTGTGGTGACGATATCTTTGTGGCAGACTACCTACAAGAATCGGTTTCTGAGGACTATTCAGATCCTGGGTACGATTCAGATGCTGAGGACGATATCCACGTGGCAACAACAGAAGCCGACCTCGACCTGGAAGCACCAGATGCCGAGGATGATTCTTATGGCACTTTCAGCGCACGCTCTCACACTAACATACCCGCAGAAGTTACAATTGTAGTGGTATGGCCAGCAGATCCTCACCGTATTCCTGCAGAGGTCTACCAGCTGATTTGCAGTAAGTCGAACCCTCATCGTGTTGCAAGAAGCCACTGACACGCTCTCAGGTTATCTGCCACACTCCTCTGTCCTAGCCATGCGTCTTGTCAACAAAGCTTTCGAAGTCTACGTTACTCCATATCTATACCGCCAGGTTGTCGTACCATTCAAGTCAGAACTTTATGGCATTATTTCTGAGGAAGGTGAGGAGAGCGCTCAGGGTGTTATGCTACAAGACGTGGGAATGAGAGTTTTTGAGGGCTACGGTCAACACATTAGGAAGTTTGCGATGTACGTCCAAATCGTATTGCGCCAAACGCCATGAGGACCCAGAGATTTAACACGAGGCAGGTCTTTCGAATATGATCAGTTCAGATTCATCAAACCTCCCACCAAATCTGAGCAGGAAGCTATAGTATCATTTTGGGGCATCTATCGCTGGCCACATCAGAACTACAACAGATACAAGCAGCTTGAAGGTCTTGAACTCCAGGCTGATGAGACTCGATCGATGTCAACTGCATTGAGATGTATCAACTCGGCCTTGGAACTGGGCCTGTCGATTGATGGAGGCTTAGGATATATGGCGGGTCCGGATGTCAACATTCTCGTTGAACCTCGCGGTGTCATCAATGAGTATGTACACACGTCACCCCAGTTTCATGGAGCAGACGCTCAAATATACTGAACAGGATGCTTCTGGGACATTGAATCAGCTAACCTCAATAGAGTTTTTGGGTCAAGATTCGAACCGGAGTCGAGCTGTATGCATAGCTACCCCGCGATCGACCTTATAGCTCCAGCTGCGACAGATTCCGAATTTTCTATGCGTGAGAAGATGCTCAAGGAAAAGGGTTATGAAGGCGAGGAGCTTGAAGTGTGTACAAATTCTCTTCACGTGATAGTCTTTCTCGAACGATTAACAATGACTGACTTGAGTAGTCTGCGATTCGTATAATGCAACAAACTGAGACATTCAATACAGTTGAATCTAACGATCATCTTGTACTCGTGGCCAAGTTTCAGCGCGAATACGACGAGGCTCGACAATCTCGGCGCCGTCCTTTGGGACTCGGAAACGATGCTATCAACTCAACTTCTCTACTTGAGGGCGAATACGAGGTAAGTTCTCTCGAGCTATATCGCTATGTTATCACACATTTGACGAATGAACAGGACAAGGAAAAAGAGAAGCAATACCTTGTGAAGCCTAACCACCTTTCAAAGGAACAGCGAGAGGTACTCCTGGAGACTGCCTGGGCTCAACGTGCTTTTGTGCAATCCTACACTCTCGCAATTACCGACAATCCAAGCGTATTCCAGAATATCAAGACACTGACGATTGCACGCTTGCCCGACTACTTCTTACAAGATCTCAACCGCGAGGCTTTTTGGGACTGTCTTGAAGATCTCGAAAAGCTGCACCTGGCTGTGATACCTTCCTGGCGCGAAGTTTCTAAGCTCCCGACCAGTTATGTGCAAGACAGCCCCGCTGTTCCATCGCACGCCATCGCTGCTGCCTTTGAGGTCCTCAAGAAGCAAATATCCCATCGAGACAACATCAAGACCTTGCATTTTGAGTGGCTTTCTGGTGGTGAGGATGCTACGGGAATTTTCAATCGCAACAAGCATGTTATGCCAGCACCTGTCGTTATCGACGCTGGTCATATGCTCAATACAGTTAATCTGCCGTCCGTCTCTCAAGGCACCCTTCTCGGATTACCTCATGTTAAGCACTTGACGCTCAAGAACTGTTATCTCAGTCCACATGTTATGAAGCTTTTCTTGGGAGGGTTTGCGCGACCATCTCGATCAGCATTGGAGACTTTGGTGTTCAAGTCGGTCTCTTTGACAGCTCCAGTTCCTGCAGATACGACTCCGATGCCGCCAATCCCACCCCCAGTTGTTCCCGCAGTACGTATAATATTCCCTAGTGTTCAGACTTTCCAGGAAGTCCTTATTGACATGTTTAGGGCCTACCTGCTGCAAACGTTCCGGCCCCGGCCCAGCCTGTTGCACCGCCCGCACATTTTGCAGCCGCTCCTGCTGGACCCATACCTGGTGGAGCTTTACATATTGGAGCTGCTGGAGCTGTACATGGTTGGCCCGGCCATGCTATCCCTTTCATTGTCCTGAACGCGCCACCCCATGCGAATGCCGCGCAAGCACAGCAACAACTTCAGCAACTTCAGCAACATCAAGCCTTTATGCAACAAGCCATGTAAGTTCTATAAATTTAAGACCATGGGACAAGAACTGATTCACTGCTGAACAGGCTCTTGCAAATTGGTGCACCTTTAGCAGCCATGAACCCAAATTCCTTCCATAATGCCAACGATGACCAAGGTGATGACGATTCTGAACCATGGGAGCCACCTTTCCAAGAGAGATATGCCCGTCGTGGTGGATCTTGGGTTGATATCGTCGAGACATTCACTCCTAGTCACTACAAGTCTCTTAACTTTCGAGGAGAGCAAAAGGAGGACGCGAATGCACAATACTCTAAGCTCAACCCGTCTCTCATTCGCTCACTTCGAACTCTCACGTTTGATTCATGTGGTTACGTCGCTAAGATTCCTCTTGACTTTAACCAGGATGCCGTTGATCCTCCTGCTGATAATAACGAGCCTCGTTTCGACCTCCGCCGTACGACCGACACTCACAACCGCATGAAACAATTTGCGAATCATATGTAAGTACACCCTCGCCACTCCTGCGCCTTTGCCTGGTCAATGAGGCAACTAGATCTTTTGAGCACTCGAGGCTTGCATCTCATAATTTCTGTCTCAGGATGCAACGAATCGCTGACTCTTTGTCTAGGATGAGCACATCCGATGTCTACTTTGGCACCGTCATGAACTTCATGAACCCTATCGAGCAATGGCAACTGACGAACGGCTACTTCTTCGAACTTGGTTGGGACTCCAATTCAGATCGTGCCAAGGATGCTTCTCAGGATGGAGTCATGTACCCCGGCCAAGGTCGCTTTACTGGCTCCATCAAGCACGATGATTACCTATAATTTGCTACATTTTGACGACTTCGTCTATGCTCCTGATGTGTCGAATTACCTCGAACAACGGATGTGAGCAAGATTTTTCACTATCACCACTTCAGCTGCGTTCAGATAGTTAGTCACTATCCTGCTTTGAGCACTCTCCGTCAGACTCTTTCGAAGAAAAACTACCCCACAAAATACGAAAACGATAAAACGAATACGAGCAACAAAAACGATGTGTAAGAATATTTCTGGTTTGAGTATTTTAATAGAAGCATAGCGATGGATTTTCGATACTACGTGGCGTTTCGGGTGTTTTACCGTGTTCTTCCAAGCAAGGACGACCACTACTACTTGATGACCAACAGCCATAGAAACTGGGTGGCGTTAAAACTTCGAGAGGCTCAACGATGAGACTTAGGCAAATTTGGCGTTTTGATACCAGGTGGAATGCCTTGATTACATCTTTCTTTGTGGGTGGAGGTCGTTGCCTGGAATATGTTGAGCTGTTGGTAATCTCTGGATGGCTGGTTTTTGGGAGATGCTTTGGGCAACTGCTGTGTAAATATGTGATATATTCGGAAAATGGGAGGTTGGTGGAATGGATCGGCAGAATCATTGTGGACTGTCTAGACAATTTACGTGGGTTACTTAAGTTAATGAGCAATGAAGATTCTTCCCCAAAATTACACCTCACATCTTGAAACGTAGAATATTTGACCTTGCGCAGCAGTTCGATCTCCTCCGACATCTGTTAGGTGGCCAAGTTGACCTTCGTTCAAGCTGAAGCGGTGCGCTGACAGCATATTTATTGACATGGGATTTTAGCATTTATCTTATATTCAGGAAGTTGGTAGAAGACTTCATTAGGGGTTCTCCGCTTGTGTACGGTCTTTATGCCGTGGAACTGAAGGATACGATACATTTCTAGCATCTTCTGTTCTAAAACCGCAGGCCAGTTGTGCGGATCTATCATTTGTCATACCATGCCCTCCAACACACTCATCGCCCTCCTCGCTGACTGTCAAACTCGAAATTGACTCTGGATGCTTGCCAAGGAGGAAGTAGACTTTGATCCGCCTCGAACCCAAACCCAATCGTGTGACTACTAGACCGACTAGGACATGCAGCGAAATGATAACTTGCAAGTCGACACGCAGCGGCAAAACATTTGTCGTCCCGCCCAGAGAATCGCCATGAGATGGAGGGCTTGCAAGGACATTCTAGCGAACATGGCTCACTGGTACCAGGAAGGCTTAGTGGTCTCTGGTTTACCACGTGCGTCAGCACTCTTATTTGATATTAGTGGATTTGTTGCACGTTGCATGTTGCATGTCGCAGGTTCCAGCTCTGCTCTATCCGGGCCTGCCACATCTCATCCAAAGGGACATCCCAGTTCTAGCTTCGGATTTCTGCTGATCGTTGAGACTGGCTGCACACCGCGAGAACAGGTGGCTATCGCTGTACTTTGGCTAGGTTAATTGGTGATTATCGAGCTGTAAATGGATCTGATGGGCCTGTAGAGCGTGAGATGGTACGTAAGAATTGCTATTTCGTTGATTATTGTTGCGTCGTGATATGGATGGTAGCGGCATCCTATATCTTCACACTCGATGCCTGGGCCATGGAGGCTGTGAGGTGAGCGGAGGATAGGTTGGGCTCCTGGTTGTTAGCAGAAAGGGACACGAAGCCCCAGACCCTCCACATTGATGCCGCTCCTACCTATACGCTCCACATCGCCTCACTCTCAAGACACCAGAAGGACCACATTCAGTTCAGAATCATTCCATTTTGTGTGGAGTGATAAGCAATATGCTTCTATTGCAGTACAATGATGACCCTTCCGAGGTTTATCTTGCAAGATGCAATAACCATAATGTTCCCCTGCTAAAACCCGAAGTCATTTGCTCAAACTGATAGGAAATCGACCGAACTAGAACCTAAGCAGTGATGGCAAGACGAGCATTGCGACCACGTTGTCTTGCGTTCAGGCGGATGTTCTCACGATCAGCAACAGCCTCTGACTTCTGGACGACCTCCTCTCCCTCGGTAAGAATCAGTTCGATGTGGCATGGGTTGGACATGTATGGGTTGATCTGTTCTCGTTAGTCTGGTATTGTGATGCAGTGGTAGGTTGAGTGCTTACACGACCGTGAGCACGGTATGTCCGACGACGTTGCTTGGGGGCTTGGTTGACTTGGATGTGCTTGACGATCAGGTTTCCGGTATCTAGACCCTTGGTATCGGCGTTGGCCTCAGCGTTCTTGAGAAGACCGAGCAAGAACTCAGCAGATTTGACTGGCCATCTGGCACGGGAGACGCCGAATTGCTTTCCTAAAGACAACCTGTTAGCCTTGTATCTTCCAACCTGTTTAGGTGTGCTGTACCTTGGGCAGCACGACCAGTTCCTCCAGCGTATCTTCTCATTGGGACAGCCTCCTTGTGCTCCTGGACGTTCTCCAAGAACTTGACTGCGCGCTGAAGCTTCCAGCCGTTGATAGCTTGGGCGGTTTCACGGGTGTTCTGTATTCCAGCTTAATATGTCGAAGATCGAATTTGGAGACTTGGGCACCAACCTTGAAGCTCACACGGAGATAAGCACCACGAGATTTGGCGCTTTTAGCGGAAGACGCCTCCTGGACTGCATAACGGACCGGTAGGGGTGTTAGCAAAGACTCTTTTCAAGCATGTTTGAAATTTGTGCTGTTGAGCAAATCGAATGAAGCCTTGCCAACTTGGCAGACCCATGACCACGAGACTTCGTGGCACTGCAATTCCTTAAGCGCAATACTACCATGCTATATATCCATTGACACGGCGCATCTGCCGTCGTGAGATTGCTGGAGCTGCTGTATAGGTATGGACATATTTCAGGCTGAAGGGCGTGTGCAACCTCCACGCTAAATGCCCAACGGTGGAGTGTTTGCAGGCCGTACTAACAGTCCCAGAGTATCGAGGGTCGCCAAATCGTCTTCAAGGAGTCCATTGTCCTGTGTCGTAATGGACGTCGTAGGGCAATCCTTATATTTCCTCCCAGCACCTTCTCCGTCTATCGTCTCGCATTACCTCACCAGAATTTCACCGTCCATTGAGCTGCAATTGTTGTTCACAGCCGTACCCTTTATGCCATTCCACACCGGTCGCAGGTCCTGTTGATCGGGCAGCGGGTGTGCCAGTATTTGAGGTGGGCTTCATGTTCCGGCGGGTTTGCTCCTGGGTCTAGCGGATTGATAATTTGCACAGATCGAAAACAATATGAAAAGGAGATATTTCAATCTATACGTACCATCTTTGCGATTGTTGATGGAGTCGTAGGTTGTCGTTTGATTATATCGAGGTCGTCGTAAAAAGTTCGTCCTTGCTCAAATCGTGCGTTGCTCGCTTAGCTCGAATGCCAAGAATGAGAAATTGATCCATATTCCTATCACGTGTCTGATCCAGACCCACCTCTTAGGCTCAGAATAACGACCAAGAGTCAAGAAATCTTCTTGGAGTGAGTTCTCGAACCTCCAGTCCTGTATCTGCAGTCATACTACTGTCGGAGCTTAGGTATCATCGGGGTCGATGAGGTCTGAGGCTTCGAGCCCACCATGCTTTCGATATCTGAACCGTCTTCCGATATCTGTTCTAACCAAGTGAACAAAAGCTTAAGGACAAAGAAGTCATGATAATCAGATGCACTCACCGGTTCAAAACGACCTGCTGAACTTCTATTGTAGTGTCCTTATGGTGCATTCTGCCCGCAGATCATGGCGAGCACACGGGTCTTTTATCACCTTTGTCACATTGAGCATATCCGGAAATTGTATTGTTTCTGTTTCGAACCCAGGGAGGGTGTTGTTGTGTGCAATCTTTCCAGACTCCGCTCATAACTGCGAGTTGGAAGTCGCTGAGGTTTTAATGAACGTTTATTATGTTGAGTCCTCCCATTCTGTTGGAAAGTCGGGTTTGTAGCTCATCCCAATATTGCCGATTTTACCAGAATATCTGGCACCACAACGTACAATGGCAGGGAGAGATGATCGGTCAAGTATTTCATATTTATCCTAAGTTTATTATTGCTAAGGTCTGCCAGCAGATATTTCAGAGAGTTTGGATAATGATACGGCTATCACTCCAGCTTTTACAGTACCATCCGGCATTATGACGAAATCTATCGGAACACCTCTTGAGCACGGCTGGAATCTGGAATGGCTGAAGGTGAAATTTGACCACTTACTTCCGTACCAAGGATGTATCTATCTATACTGGCTAGGGATTAGCTAGCCCCCAACGGCTAGTGCCCATTCGCATTCGGACTGGTAGTAAATCTACCATATAAGGTCCCTGTGTCGTTCTCAGAATCCGAATACATCAATCTTCGAGTTACATAGCTCGACATACTGTATTTCAAAGCTTACTCTCATTCGCTCAAAAAACTACCTTCAACTATTGCAAAGTTAATATTTAATATTCAACTACTCAACAGCTTTTTTTATAATAAAAATAAATAATAATAAAAAAACACTCAAAACGCTTTCAGAAAACCAACTATGGAGACCATTAACACCGAGAAAATGCAGCTGATCGAAGCTGGAACCCTTGAAAGCGACAGGGAATATATTATGAGTCTCGCGCGAACTAGTGAAGAGCCCTCGGGTGAATCAAATCTCTGCTGCAGAGTCTGTTACAACTTTTACCATTGCCCAGATGGTAAGCAAATCTCCATATCGTTGCCAACACTGTCTCGTTCTTTTTGAATATTTCTCCATATATGGAACAACGATATACTAATTCATTGAACAGAGGATGGAGAAATCGAGTTGCCATATACTACTCCATGCGGTCACACTTTTGGACGGACTTGCTACCAGGAGATCATACACCGTGCCAAAATGCTGCAAACATCTTCCCGTTGCCCATATTGCGCAACTGTACTCTTTCAGTGGACAAGATGGATCAATCTTTCCGTAGGAGTAGAAATATGGAACTGCATATCACCGGGCGACAACACACCTACTTTGTGGTTCCGCTGTTATGTGGTTGACAGGGAAGATAGGCATAGGAACTACGATGAAGTCATTCCTGACTTTCACGTCGACATATCTACGCTTCCTTTGGACGAGGAATTTCACATCCATGTCGCTTCAAGGTACAAGGTGGATAGAACATTGGAAAAGCAACATGAAATTGTCGAATCCTTTGAGGATTTCCAGTGCGCTTGCGGGCGACCACAGTCTGACTTCGGCGCGTACCAGAGATTTTCAGCCAAGAATTTGACGTTGTCTGATGGTAAGCACGAAACATTCCAGCAAGTTCCTGCTGATAGTATCATCACGTCTCGACACAGCACCACGCGCATATGCTTCGTTGCGGGGCCATGGCCAACCATGGAGGCGAGACTTCGTTATGTACTCAGTCTGTCTCATATACCCACCGAAAGAAGCTGGGACCTAATGATGTTTGCCAATCTGGTAGATCGTCGAGAGGCACCTCGACGGCAGACTGTGCAGCCACTCGATGTGGCTATACCTGTTCCAGTTCCAGTTCATACATTGGCTCAATTATTCCAAGGTTTCATGAAACAAACGGCGGGCATCATTGCACACACGCAAGGCTGGGTTGCTGTCATTGCTGCGCGGGCAGCTGGCATAGCTGTGTGCGCTGCTCAGGTTGCTCGAGTAATACATGATGGAGTGTGGAATGAGCTGTGGGACGAAGTGTGGGACGAAACGGGAGAGTATCGATGGCTTGAAATGAATGGAAGAAGAATTGGATAAGATTCACTAGGACCAACATTTGCTGGAGAATGGAAGCTATTCCATAACTTTGATCATGTCATGTGATTTCTAAGTTTCTCGGCCTGTTTGAGGCAATGAGTTATGGATATCGAGCACTCTAAATAGATGACTTCTCGACCCCCCCTCCCCTCCCCCGCGCTCATGGCTTACTTAGGTGCTTGCAAAATCGCGGAAGGCAGAATTACCACTGAACCACCCCCTCCGCCCTGCTCATCTCGATACAGCGTTGCATGTATCAATGCATTCAACTCCACTCAGAGTAAACAGTAATCATGTTGTTTGCGAGGAGTATAGCCTTCTGGCACTTTACGAGTTTGATGCTGTTTTCTCTACTCAGGCCGAAATTACTGAACGAAGCGCTTGCAAGTAAGGGACTATAAGTTTCTACTACTCAGGCTTTGTATACTGTATTATGTCTACAGATTATAGTCCTGCCTGGAATGCTACATAGCTAGTCTCAGGGCCTGGAGAGAGAGTGTGTGTGCTAATATTTAACGTCCGGCGGGCACGTACTCATGATAGTGTCCTGGGAACCCTACGGATTATAGAATGCCAGGGGATCACTAAGGCTCGAACTAGTCTACTAGTATATAAAATATGTTACATGTCCACCGCCTTTATACATTGCAGCAGCCTCCAGAAGGTAGTCTCTCATGAATGAGCATGTTTACTGCCTGCTTGCCGTTGGTCCCCCTTCCCCCGTCGTCCCGCTTCCTGCAGGGGGGGGGGGGCTGTAGCATGAGATCTTTCGTGCAAGGAGAAGTGAACCAGATCACGAGAACCGTTGCACTTGAATCGAAATCTCAAAACTTCCGTATTGTTGATATGAAAGTTAGATATGCAGAGGTACTCGAATGTGACATATGGCCTAATCTTGAACTCGGATTGAGAAACTACATAAAGATATAATCTAAAGACGAATGAGACCGGTCCAGGTCACTGAATGGCAACAGAAGGTGCGAGATGTTGGACTCGGTGATAGTGAAGACCTCTGGGAATTCATGCATCAAGGCTTACCTGCTCGCAGTGCAGGCAACTGAAATATGTTTCTGCTAATTCAACACATAGAACATAGCTTTCCGAGATCTCAGAGCTTTACAGACCATCGGCATGTAAAAGCAATGCACAGTGTGCCTTGTGTAAATATATGGAGACACTGGAGACAACTCGAAATCATCCCCAAGCATACTCGACATTCGAGTATACAACACGGATTGCTTAACCAGAAATCGAACTACGTGCCTGTTCTCAAATGTGTCGTAGGGCGTGGAGAAACTGACTCCGGGATGGAGTGCAAACACGCGGCCACTTCACCAATTTAGTGGTAGAGTTCAGTTACAATGTACACGACACTGACTTACGATTGTGAATTGTGAACTGTGGTGAGATGTATTTCCGCCGAGTCATGCCAGGGTAGTGTGGGTCTTCACGTGATGTGGTTCGGCCGCCAATCGTTTGCCGCGCACTCAAAACTTCTAAATCGAACCTCCACCTCAAGAAGAAATTGGCAACAGCAAGGACAACTGCGGATTCAGTAAATAATACCGCAATCATGGTACGTTACAACTCGAACATCTCAGGAGAAATCTCCTATGATGGATATGCCGGGCTGGAGGGGTTTTCGCACAACCACGTTGCGCCCGGACACATCTAGGAGCAGATCGGGATTGCCCTCATTCTACACAGCGCCTCAGCAGCAAATTTGCTAATACAATCGATGCAGTCTTTGGTCACCGGCGAGAAGTCGAACTTCAATCATATTCTGCGTTTGTTGAACACGAACGTCGATGGAAAAGAGAAGGTCATGTTCAGGTACAACCTCCGGAACACACACACACACCTGGGGACGGAAGGAGACCGGATGGCAGAAACAGACAGCTAACTTTGGAATCAGTTTGACCAAGATAAAGGGTGTCGGTCGCAGATACTCCAACTTGGTCTGCAAGAAGGCTGATGTCGATCTTAACAAGCGGTATGGGCGTCCAAGATCTGGATTAACGAGAGGGAAATACTGATGTGCAGCAGTGCCGGTGAACTTACATCCGAAGAGCTCGAGCGTATCGTCACCATCATCCAAAACCCAACTCAATACAAGATCCCATCCTGGTTCCTCAATCGTCAACGCGATATCGTTGATGGCAAAGACAGCCAAGTCCTTGCCAACGGTGTCGATTCCAAGCTTCGTGATGATTTGGAACGCCTGAAGAAGATCCGCGCTCATCGTGGTCTTCGTCACTACTGGGGCCTTCGTGTTCGTGGACAGCACTCAAAGACCACTGGTCGTAGAGGTCGTACCGTCGGTGTTTCTAAGAAGAAGGGTTAAACAATTCGCCGCATATCTGGGGGTTTACTTTGGGCTGGTCGGTTTGTGGACTGGCTTATGGGGATGATGGAATTTGCATGCTGCTATGGTTGCCTTTCCGTCGTGACGTGCTACTAGGTGTTCAATGGGTTCATCTAGGCGAATACAAAATCATCAAACCTATACAGGCGTATGCGAAGCTCTGTTATCTTGGGATGTATTCTGTACTCTCTGGCGTAGTTCTGATGTGATGGCAAAAGCAACGTGATGGCTGCTCTCCAAATGCCCTCGTTCCCCAGAGTCTCGAGAGGTCCCTTCGTGGTGCCAGTTTCAGATATTCATGCGCATGTGAGTATGGTGTAGAACCAGAAGAAATATGAGCCCATATTCAGCACGTCAATATCAATCGAAGACAAATACACGGCTGCCAGAAGATGTAGCTAGTGGTCATCATATTCATTCTCTCGGCTCATAGTTTTTCCAAACGCCTTTTATGCTTGCTAAGTGTTGCAAACCAAAGGTATCTTCTATTCATCGCTCGTCGTAACCGCCATATCCAGAACCTCGACTCTTCCCTGACCCTTAGTCTCACTACCAATGAAGTCTCCCAGTCCCTTAAACGCACCCGGCTCAACGAAACCAATGATTTCCCACTCGGCACCCATGGTATCCTGACTTTCAATCTGCTCAACATAGCTCAAAATACGGTCCTTCACCGTCGCCTTGAACTTTTCCCTATCATCCTCAGTACATTCCTTCTGCACCACCTTCGCATTTTGCTTCAGCACCGCTAACGAGCATGTCACTCTCAGCCGCATCCTCGCGCGCATAACCGGGATCGGTTGATGCTGAATCAACGCCTTCATGGCTTCCAACGCCTGACTCTTCGCGCTCTTCGTCGCCACAACACCCGTCCACATATGTCCTTTCTTTTTCGTCTCTCCTTCTTCTCCTACCGGTTTCTCATTCTTATCAGGCTGCGCTTGCGAGCCCTGCGAACTCAACATCTCCAACGCCTTATCAATCATGCCCGTCGTATACACCCTCTTCGTCTTCGGATCAACCAGCTTACTCGCCACCATACCCACAACTTCATTATGCACTCTCTCCAACTGCGCCGCCCTCTCCTTCTCTCCCACCTGCAGCTCCCCCTTCTGCAAAATCTCCAGAATAATCTCCTTATTGCTTTCTTTGGCGCCGAAAGCTTTCTGCAGGTCGGCAGTGGGCGCTGTCTGCCCTTTGGAAACGTTCAGGAAGATGCCTTCGATCTGAAGGACGTTGTCGAGGTCGGTCTCGATGCCGGAGCGGTATTCAAGGACCTTGTTCTTGTAGCAGGCGATTTCGAAGCGTTTCTTGCCTTTCTTGAGACGCACGAGGGAGACGTTTGTCAGTTTTATCTGGTTGGAGGGTTGGTTGACTCTCATTTTGATGGCGATATCAAAGTTTTCACAGGTATGAAAGAGAGATGCTGATTGGAAATTGTTCTGCTCTGCTGGGAGGGCAGTGTAGTATAGCGGGGAGATAGAGGGGTGGAATGTTTATCGTTTGTTTTCACCGCTGCTGCAGGATCTTTGCAAGTCGAGCCGCTATTTGCCCGTGCATAGATTATATTCACTTCGATGTTTATGGTGCAGTTGAAGTAGCGAAGATAGCCACATGGAAGATAATACAGAGCACCTCTTACTCACATTGACTCACTCGTACAGTATTAGCGGCGTCCCTCACTCTGACTGCTTTGACTTGCCACTTAGTTGGCGTTGACGGAGACGGCAAGCTTTCCAGCAGCACTACCTACGTTGCGTTACCACTCCAGACCTCCTTCACCTGTTCTTGATGTTGGGTACTGTGGCTGCCTCCATCACGTAGTATGGTACATTATGGGGTCCATGGATACAAAATTACCTTACAAAATACCCTTGCATTTGCGCTCGTCGATTAACCGCATGATATGATGTGTACAGGGATCATTTGTACTGAGCCTGGGCTTATCGCTGGTTGGCGGTTGCTTGGCCAGGTACAAGGGAAGCTCCAAATACGTAACCGTCGGTGTTCCTGATGAAACCGAGATCCCCCAGCCATCATCCTCTTTCCTTCATCAACAAACAAACCATTCAATCGACCGGTTTGGAACAAAACGATTTATTGATTGAGCTCTATCTTGCATTGCTGGTCTATCACTTTACATACTACATTTCGTGAGCCTGCGATCTGTGATCCAGCTATAATCATGAAGCTCCTCGCTTCAACCGTCCTCTTGGGCGTAGCTTCAGCAGTCATCCCTCCTCAGCAACAAGTCCTCAGCAACCCTTTCACTAAGCCCTTCATCAAAGACAATGTCAAGTCTACCACTGATTCATGGGCTAAGTCGCTCACCCACCTCACTGAGTCCATGAAGGATATGACCAGCGAAGCCCGCGCAATCTGGGACGACGTCACCACCATGTTCCCCGAAGCCATAGGCCAAGCTACTTTCTTCTCCGCTCCAAAGCCAAACAACCGTAAGCCAGATCATACCTGGGATTACGTGGTCAAGGGTCAAGATGTCCAGGATGTCTGGGTGCAAAATGCCAATGGACAGAAGGAGCGCGAGATTGATGGCACACTCGATACATACAATTTACGAGCCAAGAAGGTTGATCCATCAAAGCTTGGTGTCGATACTGTAAGGCAGTACAGTGGTTACTTGGATGATGAGGAGAACGATAAGCATTTGTTCTATTGCAAGTTGTGACGATATCGTGGTATGGAGTCAGTGCTAACTCTTTACTAGGGTTCTTCGAGTCCCGAAATGACCCCAAGAACGATCCTGTCGTGCTTTGGTTGGTGAGTCACATCTCCATAGCTGGATCTTTCATGTTACACCGTTTGCCACCTATAGTCTCACGACTTCGCAAACTTCTAGCACCTCATTTGATTACTTGGTGGAACAATGGCTAATCTATCCATAGAACGGAGGACCAGGTTGTTCTTCCCTTACCGGTCTCTTCTTTGAACTCGGCCCGTCTTCTGTCGACAAGAACATCAAGCTTGTCCGCAACCCATACTCGTGGAATGCCAACGCTTCTGTCATCTTCCTCGATCAACCAGTTAACGTAGGCTATTCATACAGTGGTGGATCTGTCTCTGACACTGTTGCTGCCGGAAAGGATGTCTACGCTCTTCTTACTCTGTTCTTCAAACAATTCCCCGAATATGCCAAGCAGGACTTCCACATTGCTGGAGAGTCGTATGCCGGTCACTATATTCCAGTCTTCACTGCAGAGATTCTTGCCCACAAGAAGCGCAACATCAACCTAAAGACTATCCTCATCGGAAATGGTCTTACTGATGGACTGACCCAATACGAGCACTACAGACCTATGGCATGCGGTGAAGGTGGCTACCCAGCTGTTCTTGATGCTGGTGAGTGTCAGGCTATGGACAACGCACTTCCTCGCTGCCAGAGCCTCATCCAGAACTGTTACGACAGTGAGAGTGTCTGGTCTTGCGTTCCCGCTTCCATCTACTGCAACAATGCCTTCATCGGCCCTTACCAGAGAACCGGCCAGAATGTCTACGATATCCGCGGCCAATGCGAAGATTCCAGCAACTTGTGCTACTCCGGACTTGGCCCAATCAGCGAGTACCTCAACAAGAAGGACGTCATGAACGAGCTCGGTGTTGAAGTCAGTGGCTTCGACTCTTGTAATTTCGATATCAACCGTAATTTCCTGTTCCAAGGTGACTGGATGAAGCCATACCACCGTCTCATTCCCTCCATCCTTGAGGAGATCCCAGTCTTGATCTACGCCGGAGATGCTGATTTCATCTGCAACTGGCTTGGTAACCAGGCTTGGACCGATGCTCTTGAGTGGCCAGGACAGAAGGCATTCAACAAGGCTACCACTGAGAGTCTCAAGCTTGCCAACGGTACCAAGTATGGAGAGACCAAGGGTGCTGGAAACTTTACATTCGCCAAGATATTCCAGGCTGGTCACATGGTTCCTTACAACCAACCTGAGGGATCGCTAGATTTCCTCAACAGATGGATTGGAGGAAATTGGTAGATCGTGATTGATGTTGACTACGCCGGAGAGGAATTGGCACATAGGGGCATTAGTTACTGGTTAGATCCTCACGTTGTGAGGTTGTATGCATACATCACATGGTCTTGATTAGGCAGGTTTACCCGTACTCTGGAATAGAAGTTACAATACATGAAACTGCTTGCAATCTTTCTTTGAGTGTGTATGGCGGTTTGACTTCTGTGCCTGTGACAAAATGGCAAGGCAATTTTCCAAGTACCATCACTCACGTCGTTTCACGCCACATTCGCATCTTGATACTAGACTTTTCCAAGTCGGCACAGAATGTTCACCCGAGATGGACCTTGTATCAATATGTTGAAACCACCGATGTCAAATCGCGTATGTATGGGGTAGATCTCTCGCTGCAGGTGCTAGTTTCCAAGCTAGACAAAGGCATCTGGAAGTGTCTGCTCTGTGAGATCTCATGGGGGACGTTGATGTCGAGATGATATGGAATGTGTACAGCGCTGATGTTGCTGGGATACGGAGGCTTGTCTGGTTATGAAAGATAAATAGAGAACAAGTCTCTCCTCGCAGAACACAGTGGCTGTTGGCGGGCGTGAAGTGAAATAGAAATCGTCTGCTTTAGTACGGACACTTGCTTGAACCATGTTTTGAGTTCTTGCCCTTTGGAACTCTGGGTCGATTTTATGGCGAGCAGTATCCCTTTATAATATTCTAACCTGAGTGCATACTTGTAGCTGCCTATCTTAGCTGACGCAGCTAGACCTCCAAGTCCTTGTTACCCCTTTCGTAGCTCGGCTACCAGGGTCCCATAATTATTTATTCCTCATGCCAAGCTAAGCTTGACTTCGGCTTTGCCCCATAGAAATTCTCTTACTTCTGTTATGGTCTCGTGATGAAGCACGTGCTTATAACCATATGAATATATAGCAGAGTAGTAGAAATAGGTATTAGGTGCATACCGAATTCTAGTGGCCTTTCGGTCCAGTTGGCAGCCGATGCAACTACTCTACTTCTATTCGTCACAACCTCAAGGACAACAAATCAGGGAGATCTTTAACAGAGTTATCAGACATGTTAAAGCGTGATCTATGTTTACATTATTTAAACGGTACATACGGTGTTCTATGAATCATTCCAGTCGAGTGTTCAGCGCAACGTATAGGGTAGATGCCATTCGAGTACTACCAGGTCTGCGGTAAGTTCCCAGAGCAACTTCGAGAGTGCTAACTTCTTCGTCTAGTATCATTTCTACCACTCCTCTCAGGTGTAGTTCTGCCAGGAGTGGTAAAATAAGACTTCGCAGGCATTTCTGGCTCCTCTGAAGGGGCCGCCGACCTATCATGCTCTTCGGATAAACAATATTCGTCTCTTGGCCCTTGTAGAGTGTCATCTGGTTGTCTCAGAACTTTCCAAGCAAGAGAATAACTACTTCCGACTGTCTAAATTTGATGGCAGTTGGTCCATGAATTCAGCCGCACGCTGCACAACTCCTGAACCAGGGGATGCAGGTTTGTCACCACTGTTTCCGTTTTAGATTCATCAAGTCTTTGGGACGACGCAGCCCAAACTGGCATGTGTCTTTCAAGATGCGCAGTCAAAACGCCAAGAAACATGGTGTTTGCATGATGGCAGAGCGATAAGCATTGCAAAGCAGCTTCGTCTGCGTACCTGGCTATCACAACCATAGCTCGGCCTCGACATGTGTCTTTGGTATCATCAGAGACCATGACAAAGCGTCCTGGAGACACATTATTCACTCAATTATTCGTTAAGAACTCTTCCTCGTCGACGTCGAACTTTACAGCTGGGTCATTACTCTTCGCTATCTCCTTCAGCGTCTCTTCCTTGGCATCTCCTCCTCAGCGTCTGCTCTTCCTGCTCTGTGCTGTAAACCTTTCGGGTCGGTTTCCCACTCTTCCTTCCCTTCCGGCAGCGCTTTTCTTTTACTTGTGCAATCTTGGGCTGTGAATGCTGTTTGTGAACCCGATGAGTTCAAATTCTATCATTTTTGTGCCCAGTAAGTGGCAATAACGGAGCTGGAGCTTGTAATGAGCCTCGGGTAGATGCAGATAAAATGCTCTGTATAGGGAACGTCTCCCGTGGATTGCATTTGTAGGCTTGGTCGAATAGCTACCCATACAGGCATTCGTCTACAGAAGAGCTTTAAGTACTTTGGGGTTTGCCTACCTGTGCTAAAGTGTGACTTCACTGTATCGTGAACACTACTTGCCATGAAGTTGGTGCTCTCTCACCCTGTTATCTGGATCGTTGTCAAGGCTTGGACTCTGAGCCTTAGAAGTAAGTCCTCTTCACCGCTTACTTGGCCGTTTGCAATGTTACAATACCTGTAGTTATAATCGTGATTGAAGTGCTCATGCGTTAATGACTGTTCTCGGTGGAAACGATCCATATTACAGGAAAGACGGCCACAATTTCGGACCTCGTACTTAGCTCGCAGGTAGTGCGATATGGCACCTAAGAGCCTAAAGCAAATACTGATCGCGTGACCGCGATTCTAGAGCATTATTTATCATGGGCGATGCGGATAAATTATACACTGCCTCACCAAGTACTACGCGAACAAATAGCGGCTCAAAGCTTTGTGTGCAACGTCGCAGTATGTGGCAGCCAATACAGATCACCAAGTGGAACGATAAGTATCGACTTCTGACGAGCTGCCTCAAGTTCTTGTAGAATCTAGAGAACGGGGAAAACTTGACAAAAAGTTTCTGGTTGGCACATACAAAATTTGGATTGTTGAAAGCCCATTTGACTCAGTGAGGAGCGAACGTAGCGGTGTCCATCAAGGTATTCAAATCCAACAATCTGAAAGGCAGGTGGCCTGAATAAAGCGCTATGGTAGCCTCGATACTGTTGGGTATCAAACAGGTTATCCGAGCTACCAATCAGAGGTGTAGAAGGTACGACATGGTAGAGGATTCCCCAGCAAATGGAGATGGGAATAATAGCAGATATCGCTCCTGTCAAGTACCAAACACCTCTCGAGTCTCGCCGCCGCATCTCGTGGAGAGAAATGCTTGGAGCATGATGGGACGCAATGCTATCGTGTGATGTCTACTTACAAGGAGACGCGACAAGAGTATGACTTGAATCCCGAGACAACCCAACAAACACAACTTCTCGAGATACCCTGGCCAATAACCCTGAGAATTCTCAAAAATAAAAGAGCGCTTTGGGATGAAGAGCAAGGTATAGAAGCCTATGAGCATTATTATGATCTTTAATGCCATTGCTTGGCCTATCTGATGGACGGCCATGTTGAGCTGTTCGACATTGAGTGTAGTTTTAGGAGAGGCAGGGCTTGAAGCACGCGAGCCTCTTCGGGGGTTCCCTCTTGTTGATCCAAAAGGGATGGTTA
This sequence comes from Calycina marina, assembly GCA_019669825.1. Taxonomy (NCBI): domain Eukaryota; kingdom Fungi; phylum Ascomycota; class Leotiomycetes; order Helotiales; family Pezizellaceae; genus Calycina; species Calycina marina. The sequence goes on from MU253762.1 coordinate 45,308, forward strand.
GCTCTTGGTGTATGCCACAAGAAGTTTGGGAACCAATATCAACAACTCCTTGGGTGTTGCATCGAGGTTCAAGAGCGGCTGCAAAGGAAACGAAATGCATGTCAGCTTCAGGCTCCATTGCGACGATCGACAACTCACGCTGCAAACTTCTGTGCAATCGTTGCAAGCTTCTGTTTCCGCTCCCTGACGAGGAAGGGAAGTGAAAGGGAACGATGAAGATGACGCGTAGAACGGAGGATGTTACAAACCGCCTCCACTAGAGAGCCGTTAGAGCCTGGCTAGCTTGACCTGTAGGACAGTAACTAAGGTACAATACCTCAATAGTCATATCTTTATTCGTCGCAATGTTGGACTTGGTGCTTGTTTATCAGGCAATCTTCAAAGAAACATCATTCAAGGTGTAGGTGCAACAGATGATTGCATTTGCGAAGATTTTTACGCAAACAGAGCAACTCGTACTGACGCTCGCCTATATCGCTGTTGTATCTCCCAGTTTAAACACAATAGACGTGAAAGCCTCCTCCCAACAGGCGATCGCTCTCGCTAGCTCTTTTGCATCTCCCACGTATCTCACAAAAACACTCCTTGCACATCCTTTGTTCATCCTGATACCCGTATCAGGTCTTTCCACATGTGCTAACGAAAGCTAGCAATCAATCGACCTTTCCTATGGTATACCCGTGTGTGCGTGCTCCCAACTCCGAACCCCGGATTCCGTGACCCAAGAAAAGAACTCCGTAAAAGGCAATGAGTCTGTGAACTTTCGCGCCTGTAATAGCATAGCAATTGATAAAAATAGTGATTCAAAGTTTTAGTAAAGGTAATATGAACGATTATTACGCGAGTAGCGTACTGCGGTGATGAAAGTGATGCCAGCGTGCCGAGGACAATTCATGTCACGAGGTTCCACCCCTACATCTTCGCCCTCTGCTTGGCCCTTCTGGTCGCTGTGCTAAAACTTCTCGTAGTTGCGGGTCTTCTCTGTCTCTCTCGGTGTGATGTACTCGTACATGTCTAGGAGCCGTCAGTATAACTGCTTCAACTTGTTTGGTGCTCAATCATCTCACCTCTGCAGATTATCCGGTCTGGGATATTTGTGTTCTCTGTCAGGACAGAATGGACAAACGTAGCCCGGTGAATCATGTACGAGGCCATGCCTGATCATTTCGTTCTTCCTCTTGAAGCCTTTACCTCCTTCGCTGCGAGGGCAACCTTGTACACGACAATAATGTGGTCGATTTGACGAATGTACATTGGTATGCGAATTCAAAAGGTACTGTACTAGCGTTAGCTGATTTTCGGGTGAAATCAAATTAGTTAAGACTGACCAGTGTCTGAAAAGGCGCAGCTGTACAGCCATGAAAGGTGCATTTATGACCACCAATCTGCGGATTGGTGATTCCATCGATTCTCATGCGATCTAAAGTCATTTCAGCAGGCGTTGCCCCTGAATTATCTGTACACGGTATTTCGGTCTTGACACTGTTGTAGTCGCTTGCGTTAAAATGTTGCGGATTTTCGGCTGTGGAAGTCCGCCTGTGGCTATAATAATAAGGGTGAATAGGACCACCTGATGGTGAAGGTAGCTCCCGCCGTGAAGCAAACACATCATTCGGCGACGTTGGTGGAGATCCACGACCCATGGTTGGGAAGGGCAGGTTATCCCGAGAAGATCGATTGGGGGGCGATTGCGGGAAAACCGTCGCATCTGCTGGCCCAGCTGACCTTGGGGGGAATTGATTCAAATCACCAATTGATTCAGATATCGATGGCAGGCTTGGGCCTGCTCTATTGCCTTTTGGAAAAGCCAATTGCGGAGAGCTGTGCTGCAAAGGCGGTAGTTCGCCAACCGTAGTTTGCTTATTTATCTTTAATGTCGATTCTGGCAGGTGGTTGCCTGCATGTTCGGATACAGTAATGGTCGTGGGTATTGCTTGCTCGACATCCTCCATCAGCTCTGCGCTGCTATGTTCCGCGTCGGAAGCAGGTGCGCTGCCTTGTGCATCTGCCGGTTTCTCCTGTTCCATAGAATCGTGCATCTCTTGTAGTCCCTGCGCCAACAATGCGCCGGCAGCTATTGCAGCCAGATCTGACCCAGCCGGCGCAAGTGTGACTTCAGTCCCTCCCGTCATGATTTCCTCCGCTGCCTCATCCTCCGAAGCCAATGGCTGCATTCCAGCTTTGAGCGCGATATCTGGCTGCCTTCCATTGTCCATGAATGAGACCAGGACAGCATCCCCTTGGCTAGGTTTGTGCCTGGGCCGGTTGGGTTTGCGGTTTCCAGAGGGCTCGGGGCTGAGACTAGAGTCAGGGCTGGCTTGTGGCCTATTGTTGTTAGCATTGAATGGCCCACCTAGAGGTCTGGACGCCAGATACGTACAAGGGGACAGTCGGAGGAGGACTCGGTGAGGGGTTCAGGTTCACTTTCATGGGCTTGAGTCCAGGGCTCCCGAGGCGATCATCCTCAGAATTATAAAGATCGTCGTTGGTAGCCGTAAGATGTAGAGGTTGTTCCGTAGTATTCATACTTGTGCCATGAGCGCAAGGCAACTGCAGACCACCAGAACGAGAGAGCCGCTGCTGATCACAGCATTACAGCCTGGCGCGATGGGCAGAGCAGTTCGTTTTGTGTGAGATGATGAGTCGGAGACGGATGGTATGGTTAAAGTTGAGACAAAAATTAAATTATGGAGGCATGTTGCGGGGGGGGGGGGAGGTGTTATGTTGGCTGCGAACTTGGGGTAACTTGACAACGGTAAGTTGCGACAGCTTGGAGGGGGGGAATGCTAGGCGACCTAGTTCGAGGCTAGTTCCACGCTAAAGACTGGAGCTAACACCAGGTGAATTATCTGGTATACTCACGTATGGTATCGACAATGTATCGGCTATCAAGACGGAAGACATGCAACAGCATTGGTTGGGTTATTGATGAGCTCTGCTGTGCAGGTAATGCTCGGAAGTGATACCAAGCGGCCAGGAAGGAGCCGATTGTGTCCGCTTACCCCTACTTACAACGTTATCACTCACTGCCTATGCCGCAAGGACAACAAGACCAAACTGTACATGGCATGAGGAATGGAAAACTGTTTTTGTCACTCCATGTCGAATATAGTTCCGGGAGAGTGTCAGCGACAGCTTGTTGCCGCAATGGGGAGTCCGTTCGCACAAAATTCAACAATGAAAAGGATTGCTGTCGATAATACGTGGTCGGCGGTGACTGTCCTGAAATGAGGCAGCAGACCATCAGTACAGCAAATCACATCAGCCATTGTCAAGTATCACCGATTGGAGATATCGCCTGCAACCACTCAAAGTGCTTAGAAGCGCGAAGAAGAAGTGGGAAGCCCCTATGGAAAGGCGACATCTTGATGATCAACCTGGGCCCTTGCCTATGCATGTTGCACTGCGACTCGCTAGCGGTTTAGAGGCTCTTGATGTCTTGAAGTCTTGATCGCCATGCCATGCGATATTAATGTAACGATGGAAGGCTAAGGTGCGGATGAGGAGGCTGCAACAGTGTTACGACGCTGCTTTGAGATCTATCACAAGTACTTTCGCTCACAAGTGATGAAAGACATCCGGCCAAGCTTGCTGACTTTCACGACAGCAATATCTCCCACCGCACAATTCTACTGTGCGCTGATCCATTTTTGTGAACGAAGCCAGAAAAGAAGTAGTGGCAGCCTTCTTCTTTTTGGCGTTCGTTTCAACAGGGATGGGGTCCAAGACTCATATAATTACCTAGTACTAAGTTGCAAGAGCACGAGTATCCAGCAACATCCAATAGGAGCGCCTTCGAGCCATTACCTCGACTTCACGAGTATTATGCCTTATTGCCCACGAATCCAAGGTTACAAACATAGTACTTGTGCATCTGTGACATGGACAATATGCAGGTTTGGTCATCCACATGTACAGCCATACGATTTCGTAGACTGAACCAGCCTCAATGATTCTGACTGAGGTTGCAATAGTCTAGGGGCCATGAGACCGACATAGTCAGCAGCCTAATTACGTACAACAGCCCATCTCACAAAGTCTCGCTCTTCGGTATCCCAAGTTATCAATCATTGAGCACTTCCGGTATACCCTCGAGCTTCCCAGCTGCATCTACGATCGGGTGGCGCCAACCCCTCTACTTCGGGTTCGCCTCATCAACACCAGTCCCCCTCTATTCGCTCGGTGCATGTCTGCTGGTCCACTGCCAAGTCACAAGTGCGGCTGTATCGTGCATATAAGAGACAACACGTCGAGCCGCCGCATCTGCCGTCCTCCTTTACCAGCGACCAACTACCAATATCCAGACTTCAGGTGTTACATCTTGTCGGAACTCATGATAACATATCGTCATTCTTGCTATGTGACCTGCTGACTGCAAAATTGCCGTCCTCTTCAATTCCTTTGGAGAAAAGGGAAGTACATGTTGAGCATCTAAGGTAAGTACCGACATGTCAAAGTGCGGTAGAAAATGCGGCGGTGAAAAATGTATCTTCCCAAGTGCATACTTCAGTCTTATTGGCCATCGTGCAGGAATCACAACAGAATGGCCTCTCTTCAACATAAGCACTAGCGTTATCAAAGGTTAGCATTCCCTACTCACGTGATGATTTATTGCACCATCGCTGCCATAATCTACAACTGTCAATTAAAATGCAAGCAGTTCATGGCAGACATGATTTCAAGCACATGCAATTTTGAAACAACGCCTGCCTCTTCGGGGCTATGGATTTATCGCCGCTGTCACAGTGGTGTTCCCGATTTCTCGAAGTCTTTGGGTAAGCCCGGTCAGGTCTTGCGTTTTCTCTACATGAGTTGCTGAGCTATCGCGTGCCTCTTCGGAGCCAAGCTTTTGGGTCGTCATACAAGTCTCATTCTCATGACCGCCATTCCCCTATTTATCCAATGAGCATTGCACCAACCAAGTAGACAGCATTTGTGTGACTACCACAAGCGCGATCTCGACACCTTGGAAATAAATATCAGCTTTATCCCTGCTCAAATAACCAACCTCCAGGACCTTGCGAAGTGGACATCAACTTCAGGTGTTATCCGTATTCTCTGAGCTGCCATCATGATCGGGGTTTCTCTTGGCATTAATTATGCTATCCACATGCTTCAGGGCTTATCCCCTTGACTGATACAGAGCCACCAATTTAGTGCACTTTTAAGCGAAAAGTCACCTGACATACCTCAGAATGAAGCTTTTGATATGTTACGAGCTATTTACGTGCAAATTGAAGCAATCACCCCCCTAACAGAGTGCAGCACTACAGACAGTACACCCGTAATCCTTTTATTACGTCGCTGTGCCCTTGTTGATTTCCTAGTCACCTTCCTGGCTTGTAAATTGCCCGAAATCGCTCCAAGAGTATGCGTTTTTGATGAGTATTACACTGAGTGCAATACTGCTGTATCCCTCGATATCCAAGCTTGCGGCCTTGAAGTTTTCCTTCCGTATCCAGCCTATCTTGACTTTCTCCACTCAACTTTTATACCCTTCCTTTTGGGGCTCCTATTGCTACTCCTTTGCCTGGTCCTGAACCCTTTTCCAGTAATTGCCGAATTAGAGCGATCCGGAACTCGAATTGCGATTTGAAGCCTGATAATAGGAAGCTGTTCACAAGAGTAAGGTTGAATATAAAATCCCACAACGCTCTCCAACCCCCTTTTCTAATACGTCGAAGCCCACCCATGCTTTCACGGAGTTGATCCACAATATCAACACCACCCATATTATGTTTATAGTCCTCGAATACCTTAGGAAAAGGGAATTCCTTTAAAGGGCTATTTCCAAAGGGTTTTTGAGCCGTACGAGCCGTACGAGCCGCACTGGAGGTTTCCTTGGGCCTCTTTCGCTTCTGTACAATTGTCTGCTCCTGGGACTCCGTTTCCTAGCCTGATATCGTACAATTGAGTGGCTCGTAGATGGTTGAGAGCATGAGAACAACGGCATTATCTTTCAAAGCTGATTGAACAATTCGATTGTTGATTGACGGTACCTGTATCGTTGTACCCCATTCAATACGTTCCCTCTTTTTATGCTCCTTTTTCAGATCAGCTAGGGCCTGTGCAATACCGTAAATCGTACGAGCCGTTCCATAATTCAGTAAGAAGTGGTACACTTCTGAACAGGTTATCAAGCCAGGCAATGTACCGCTCCTGATCGTTTTCACGCCGGGGCAGAAGGTCGAGGAGAAAGGGTACAACTGAGTTAGTCTTGTTCAGTGTAGGCCGTATTGAAAAAGACTGCCCACCAACTGGAACTGGCCCTCCTTTTAATCCAGGCTTATCCCAAGTCCAAGCAATAATATAACTGTTCTAATATTATCACTCAATATTAGTTATATATATAGAATACGAATATAGGAATCACTTACCTGTGCAATAGCCCAGCCTTTATATCTAGTAGGAGTAGGCTTATTAGGAATCGTCGTAAGATTCGAACTGCGGCCTTGGAATCGTACCAGGAATCCATCAATTGCAAAGTCGCGGCAAGGAAGCCAGATATCAAGATTCAGCTTCTGGATATCAGAACAGAGAGGTTCCACCTAAAACAATTTATTAGTCAACTATGTATAAAATGCTACAGTAGTGACTTGACTTACCTTCACAAACTCAACCTCTTTTTCTTAACAATTGGAGCACTAATACGAAAAATGGCCTGGATGTCCTGCCAGCGGTTACAGCCCATATAACTCGTCACTTTACTGTGATCTAGCATCAATTCCTTACAACTCCAATAGTTCACAATATCAAAATCTGGGTGTTTTTTTTGGTTTAGTCCCATATAAACCAAATTTGAGTGGAACATATACAACTCCTGAGAAGATGTGTCAATCTAGTGGTGAGGCCTGGCAAAAGAGTGGCCATTAGGAGGGTTCTCATATCGATTGGTATTCGCTCGTAATTGGGCGCGAGTATTTGTATTGTTTACGATATTTTGAAGCTGTTTTTCACCAAAAAAAAGGCTCCAAATAGCAAAGGCATCGGTGTTATTGACTGCTGTAGATAGGTTGACTTTATGGTGGAATTGGGGGTATTCGCCAAGGTCGTAGTGATCACTAATCACTGGCTCAGGCGGCAGGCTCAGCTGTAAGGTGCCTGGATCCGTATTATCCGTAATAGCATTCATCAAGGCATTGATACGTCGCAAATAGGTGTGAATAGGTGCGAATAGGTTCAATTGTTTACGATTATTACGGTTTATTTACATAAGATTGCTTTGGTGTTCCTACCCTGGTAGGCGGGTGACCAGGGCAACGAGGCTAAAATGGGGACGTATCAGTCAAGGAGATAGGGGAGGGGCGCATGCCAAGACCAAAACCCCAATTCTGATGGCAGCTCAAAGGATAACCTTCAAGGCCGCGGCAGAGTTAGTCCCCAGGAGCAACAAGAAAGGCATCTCGCGATGGACCTGTCAGATCGTAGACGTCAAGTCCGCACACTCCACTATGCTTCTCATCTCATTGGCACAAATCTTTTTCCTACTTATGTAAACAAATCAGCTCAACACTAGGTGCCCAATCTTATATGCGCAGGGGACAAAACCATTAACATCACAACACTAATTTGATTCTTTGATGCGTATGCGAGAAAGCGACCGGAAACCGTTGTGGCCTAAATTGCACATCGACCTTAATTTGACATACCACCTTCAACCGCAGTTGCTGGATCACACAACGCGAATCATTGGGAAAACATGTACACAGAAGAACAAGAAGATCAGGTTCTGCACTTGGTCCAAAGCCTATGGTATCCGTAGCTGTTTTAAGCACAATTACCGCCCAAGACAACCCAATTGACGAAAAAGACCATACAAAACAAATCGAAGAACTGCAATTGAACCGCGCATCACGTACACCACAGCGTCACTGTGCAAATGCAGATGCTCGGCGATATTGCAAACTACGTACGACCGAAAACTCGATAAGAAAAGCAAAGGGTCGCGGATAGACTACGCCCGTCAACATGTAGATAAAACCATCACTGACTTCTGGCAATATGTATGGCTCACAAACGAAGTATAGTTCCTTCCAGCCTCAATTCAGAACGCGCCTCAGTATGAGCTCTGCTTTCCAGGTAAAAAAAAAAGGCGATAAGAGTCGATACGGAAATAAAAGCGACTGGTTTGCGGGTTACGGTTACGGTATACGTTGCAGGTGGAATCTCATACAACCACAAAGGGGCACTAATCTTCTATAAATACCCCAAAGAACATCAGAGAGAGTTACCAAAAATAATAAATCACACAATTCTTAGTATAAAAGCGAGGCTGATTTCTTGTCCGGGTAGAGGCTTGGGAACGCGAACCAGAGGCAAAAGCCTTGCCTAAGGTCAATGCAATGTCACAAGAGTCTTATGCCAGAGGCTCTCCTCAAACATCTTGGCGAAATCGCGTGCTTGACAGAGGTTACACCATAAGGTTCACTTACAAGAGCATGGGGATCCAACAACGCACCCTGAGGAAGAAGGTCCTCTGTTCAGTTTTCGGGTCCTCAACACTTGTCTGAGAATTACACCCTGAGTGATATAAAAATACAGATTCAATGGCCAAGCACTTATATTGAGAACGCTGACTAAATTAGTCTAGAGATATACCAACTCCGCTAATTAACACCATCCCATGCCACCAAAACCCAAATGCACCCTCGTACCTCATCGCATCTTCCTTACGGCTGGTTCTCGATCTCATGGACGTGAGCTTCCGGTAGATCTCCTCTCTCCTCTTGCACTATGCATGACTTGAACGGAGGTCTCACCAGACCATTGAACAGGAAAGTTCCGTAGACCAAGAGCAGGAAACCGAGGACTTGTAGCCATTTGAATGTTTCCCAGCCGAGGAAGAGCGAGACGATCCAGATGAAGAGCGTGCGGCATGTGTCGATTGTCGAGCGTGATGTAGCACTAATACTGCGAGTGACTGAAATGCCAAAAAAGTTGAAGCCACTACCACACAATTAGCCCTTGACCTCCACTTCAATACCAGACTCTGCGATGTGAAGAATGCGTACCCAATACTCAACATGATAGCGAAACTCGTAATACTTATCTCCTTATACTGGGTAACCTGCCTCCACCCCTCCACTAGGTCAAAATATCCATATCTACCACCTTCCGTCCTCCCGATCGCCAGATACAACACCAGCATTCCCACCAGCGTAACTGCAAACCCAAACAGGCCCTCCCATCCAACCACCTCAATCGGGGGGAGCGCATACTTCTCCAGTATAAACTCCTCAATCACAAACTGGCTCGCCGTGAACACCTGCGCGCTGGCGATCAAAAGAATCCCAATAATCGTCCTGATAGCCTCTGGGCTCCGCGCCTCCTTCTCTGCCATCGCGACAGCTTCGCGAAGCATGAAAATAGCGGTCGGAATCGCTTTGTGGTCTTTATATATCGCCCCCGCGACCCCTACGATACCGACACCCAAGACGACAGTGACGAGCGCGAGCCATTGATACATCAGCAATCTCCGCTTCAAGAACACTACACTGAAGATTCCGACGAAAAGAACGAGTGCACCGCGCGTCATCTGGTAGATCGAGGGGACGACAAACAGAAGGCCCACATTCATGAGCGTCGTCCCGCAGATATCGCAGATAGCTGGCATAGCCAGCATGCAGACTTTCCATCCGCTCATCAGGATGCGATCATCTTTTATCAACTCTAGGCTCGCGGAGAGCGGATCGAGCTGTGTGCGACTGTTGATGCTTGCTGTATCGCTTGTCTCGTCATCTGCTTCATAGGTGTTGACGGAAGAGTACCCTGATGACTTTGAGGATTTAGAAATAAAGCGTTTGTAGAGTGAGATGAGCCCGACGATGAGCCAGCACCCAGATTCGCCCATGAACATCTGCATGGTTTGGATGACGGGCTGTTCGAAGTGTTTGAAATCGGCGGGGTTGGGAGCATCGCAGTCGCGGACGCAGATGTTGTCCTTTTGTAGATGTTAGTATAGGAGCTTGTATTTATAAGGGGGGAGGGGGAGTGAAAGTACCTGGTATTTTGTGAGCAGCGTATTGCAGACGCCAGATACGAGCATCAATGTGACGAGCACTGGGAGAACCCATTTGGCCGCCATAATGGCGGTGGATGCGCAAGTTAGATAACTTTTGGAAGCGCTAGGTCGCACACTTTGTCCTGGGTATATATGTTCGGAAGTATGGTTTTCCTATGATGATGCCTGGTTCTTGTCTCCAGTCCTCGTTGTCGTTGGATAGCCGAGGAAGTTGACAGCCACGCTAGTCAATGGCTCCTTCGATGAGGCTGATGTGCATCTGAGCCGCAATGTCTTGTAGAAGAGCCACAATTGTGGTATGCAATACTTCTCTCTCGAAAACCTTTACTATTCATCTCGTGGTGTTGCAGCTTGAAAGAGTGATATACAGCCAATTATCACTTCTTGGTCGAGATCGTTTATTGTATACCCGAATAGGAATCTTTCTAGAGCTACTCTAGAAAGCGGTTGCAAGTACCCACTAAAGATAATGAATGGCCTGTGGAGAGCGAGATCTTAAACTCTGTTTTTCTATGTAAATTACGTTGTTCAAATGCAGCAAGAGGTCCATAGTTACACGATTCATCTAGATCAAGGGTTGAGAATTCGCGATGTCTAAGTTGATCTATCTATCAGATAGTCGGGCATATTGGGAGTTATGCTATTTCTTGAGAATAGAAGGCAACTGAGGCAAAGTGTCTTATCCTGGGTATCAGTTCATTAATTCGAATGACTCTAGTATATACAATCCCGCATCTACATACACCACAAACGCTCGCTCAAGTGCTAGTCAATGTATTTCCAGTCAACGATTCAATTCCTATACTCGCGATCCTTATTCTCTCACTCCATGATCAACTTCCACCGGTTCGCCAGCCATCTCTTCTGTAGTGTTCTTCTTCCTCTTAAAGATATCATGAGACTTGTCCTTCTCTTTTGGATCTTTTGGCTTCTCGTCGTTGATGTTGTTCCAATGCGTAACACCCAGCTCCTGGTCCTTCCTCAGTCTCTCGAGATCCTCTTCGCTGACAGGCACACCCTCGATCTTTTTCACGTGCTGTCCTTCGACAACAGTCATTATTCCACCAGCCATCGCTACAATGCAGGCCATCGCCACGAACAGACCCGTACTCCAAGATGGTCTCTTGTAGCGGTTGAATCCCCACATGAAAGCACAAAGTAGGGCTTGTAGGAAAGTGTTCCATACCATGGCCCAGACGACGAAATCCAGCTTCCACAGCTTCGTAGCTGGTGCGCGAATACCAGTAAGTGGAGCATCGGCTTGCTTGCCCAAAGGAAATGCCAAGCATTTCTCGGATATAGTAGCTAACTCATTCTCGACATTGGAAGGCCCGAGGTGAGCTGGTAATTCCTGTGATCCAGGGAGCCGGAGCCAACCCCTGTTGATTCCAGCTAGCCTTCGAATTCCAATTTCCTTCTTCTGGATCCTGTACTGGAGCAAATAGTAGAGGTCACGGAATCTCCATGGTACTGTTCCAAACCCAGTGACACAGAATAAGGCGTTCAGAATCTGAGAGTCAATCTCAATCCAAACTCGTCGAGGACTGTTGATATCGTTGCAATTTGGTTTGCACATAGCTGGCGATGCATTGCAGAGTAACAAAAACAACATACCACCCCAAGCTACGACATTGAGACCGTATATCACAACTAGAAACCCTATGGGCGTGATGAAGAATTTCCAGAATGCGAGAAGGAAGATCTTGGTGGCCTTTCCCCAGCTATGTTTCGGGGGAAACTGATATCCATTCTCAAAAGGAGTTGTTCTAAGGTCAGGATTGGGCCTTTTGTCTGTCATGATTATCGGACTATTGGTACAGCTCTCACCATTGTTCATGCTCTCGATCTTGTCTTCAGGAGTAGATCCAGTTGACGAACCATTCACCGTGTTGTGTTGACTTGTGTCCGTAGCTTCGGGGATGCTCTGATGCTGGACATTGCCTTTCTGCTGTGATGAATCGTCATTCTGCATTACTCTTGACACGCTGGCTTTTCTCTCCCTCTCTACAGCCTGTCCTTCTGCAGACCACCCATCACTGTTGTAGCTCCCTCGCCTTATGTCCGTTATGGTCGGTAAATCATTGACCATTTGTGCCGTCGCAACAGAGAAGCCAGATGGTGGCGCTGACTGCTTGAAACTCTCAGATGCACTCCGAAGTCGAGCTTGGAAGGACGAGGTATTTGAATTCTCCCTCGTCCAAATCGCATCTCCGCTGGCAGGTTCATGAGGACCATTGGGTGAGGATGGCAATGGGCCTGAACAAGTAATCAGCATCACAATGACCGGCGCATACCCAGAATAGAGACGTACATACCATCCAGTGTTGGAAAAGGTGTAGGCTTCGTGTCCATAGGTGCTACCTGCGCATTTGAAGGAGTATCTTCAGCTGGATTAGCTGTTTGAGCTGTAGAATCTGCCATACTTTGTACGAGATAAACGTGTGATCGTATGTTATATGCACTTTAGCCACTACGCATGTTTGATAGGGGAGGAAAGCCACGGCGGCAGTATGATTCGATTGATGGATGAATGGATGATAGAAAAGTATGTGACCACCGTGGGTGACAGAAATGGGGCCGCTGTCATTTAGTCATCAAAATGATCGAAACACAGGTTCTGTCAGAATTGACTGCGCAGGGGCCACCCACATCAAAACATCGATCAACATCTTTCCGACGGCTTTTTTTAGCACATATGGCCACGTCAACACCTCCTATAAGATCTGACAGGAGTGTGTTAGATACTATTAAATTCGTTCGTTTCTCTGATATATATGATACTAAAGAGAAAGACGCGTCTATTGGCCAAGTCTGCAAACGACTGAATTACCACCTCCCTCCTTCTACAGCGCGTAGTTGGCTTAAACAACGCGAATTAGTTGGATCTCCTGCTCTCAGAAGGACGAGGAAGCTCTCCTCTAGATTTGGGAGGAAGCGCTTAGTATCCGCAGCTGGCGTAGTGAGGGTAACCGATCCTGACTATCCCATCCACGAAAAGCCATATCAAGAGCAAGCAGAACTACTAGAAAATAAGCCTTTCGCGCGTATTCTTCAATGCTATACAGCTCGGAGTGGTGCTCATCGATTCAAAAAGCCTTATACTACCGAGACCTTTGGGGGAAACAAGCCGAAATGGGTAAAATATGGCGAAGAGCACGATAAAGAGACTCTTGCCGGCTTCTGACGATACGTATGGCTTGTGGATAAATTCCACTTCCAATCGGTGAAGTTCCAGAACAAAGCGGAATACGAGCTCCGTTATCCAGGTCAAGAGAGGAATTTCAAAGAGACTAAAGCCTCTGGTTTAGACGTCACAATCCATTGCGCTGCTATAGTCTCTTACAACCATGAAAACCCTCTCATATTCTATAAAGATCCAAAAGAGCCATCGGAAAAGGGCTATAAACCACGGAAGCCAAAGAGAACTATGTAACAGACCGATGAGGGGTATAACGAATTAATAAAGGCTTGGGAAGCCGCACAGCCAGAAACGGGGCAATGTCACAGGAGTTCTACGCTAAGTAGATCCTTCCCAAGCACATCAAAGAGATTCATCCCTTAGAAAAGCGCTGTGGCCATCGCTTTAGCCCCCAAGAGGATGGAGATCCATTCCACGGTCATAGGCCTACCAACAACCTTTGTGCTCATCTCAAAGGTGATGCAGAGCTCGAAATACTTATCCACCCACCACAATCACCAGATCTGAATCCGATAGAGACTTGTTGGCAGATAGTTAAGCAATGATTACGTGGTGGAACTTGGAAGATAGTAGCCGAGCTCAAAGCGGCAATTCAGAGGGAATGGGACGCAATTACGATCCAGCGAATCCGAAAACGCGTCAGAGAGATGTCATTGAGGTGTAAACGTGTCTAGGAACTTAAATAGAAGCGAATTAGGTTCTCATTGTGGTAATATGTTTGAAAATATCAATTGATATTCAACCCATACGGAAGGTAGGGTACAAATTACGATTTTTGGCAGTACTGAAGAGATAGAAGCGTACGGTGGTACTGTATATTGTTACTTGTCAGCGCGCCAATGCTTAGTCAGCATCGTCAGCCTGACGCCTGGTCCCATGAGCACAGCCTGATCATATCAACTGCTCAACAATTGATCAATTATGTGGTGGTCCCTGCGCAGTCAATTCTGACAGACCCTGTGAAATGCTGATTTCGACTATGCTCTCATTCTACCACAATGCACGCTTAATAACCTTTCCTTTTGTATCCTTAAGAACCTGACACCTCCCAAGCTTTGTAAACGTGTTCCGCGTATGTCTTACTTTTATTGACTCCATATTTCTCCGTCTGCTTCTTCCATCTTCGTTCTGTATGTTTTTCTATTTTATTGTCTCATCAGATCGCCGGCATCGACTTCGTAGCGCTAAATGTATCTAAACCGCGGAAAAACTCACGCCTTTTTGGTGTCTGCCGGAAGCCTGCTTCCGCCGGCTCTGGAAAAGGGGTATTTCGTAGATTTTGTCGAGTTTTAGATGCCATGTTTGCGCGTGTTGAGTCGAATTGTTGATGGTTTCGATTTCACGAGTTTCATGAATTTGTTGACTAATTGGCATAAATCCTGTCAACAGTGGGTGTCAGAATTCTTGTCGGACGACTCAACCCCTCCAAAACACCAAAATCAGGACTCACGATACATGAAAACAATAAATTGACACGTCACGATGGCTCCACCAACAAGATCGAATCCGTTCCACACGCCTAGCCCTGAGCCTTTGAAGGCTAAAGAAGCTACTATCCGAAGGAAAACCCGATTCTATCACGAATTAGCTCGAGAGGGTCAGATAAAGCAGATCTATAAGATTGGGGAAGCAAATGGTATTTCAGAGACTAGAGCTCGAAGATGGCGAGACGAACATAAGATCCAAGGCGAGGCGAGGGAGCAAAGTATAGTTCACGATCAAGATCTACGACACTCGGCCGCAAGTCAGAGGTTACATACAAAGGACATAGCAAAGATGCTCTGTTCCCCGAGTCGAAATCCGGACCGTAAACAACCGTATGAGGCACAAATTTCATATCACTACCTACCTATCAAAACACGTCAATTACAACGAAATTCAAGGAATTAACCTACGGAGGAGGTCGATATAAGTGCGCCTTTGTTAAAAGATTGTATCAGACAAAAACGCTACCGAACGAGCTACGTACGGCTTACAACACCTTTACGATTCTATCTTTTAGTTTTTTGGGACCAAATGGTCTTTACAGACGAAGCTCATATCGACCCTACCTCTCAAGCTCAAGGCCGTGTCACTCGAGAGCAAGGGACGCAATAAGCCGGAGAATACCGAAGAGAGGCCGCCTTTAAAAGGCGTACGGTTCCACATCGCCGCTTGGATTAATTGGTGGGATAAAGTAGAGAAGCTCGAGTTCTATAATGATGAGGAAGACAAAGTCGAACGTCCTTGCCCCCCGAAGCCTCGACGCCGCCCACTACAGAGTCTTCCGAGGAATACGCCCGTCGAGTACAAGAAAGGGACGCAGGGAAGCCTCATCAAGTAGAAGTGCAGGTTAAAGGTAACGCAATGACTCAAAAGTACTACGTAGAGAGACTTCTACCTGCATACTGTCAAGCAATCGAGTCTATGCGGGATATCGGCGATAAACCCTGGCTTTACAAGAAGATGAATATTCTTCTCATGGTATGCGAAAGAAGGGACTTGCGCAGGAGTACAAGGCTATTCACGACATCCAAAATCTCTCCCACCATGCGCATAGCCCTGATTCAAACCCTATCGAAGGTATCTGGGCTATTCTAAAGCAAAGGTTACGGCGTAGGATCTTCGATTCGTAGGACAAGATGAAGAGGCTTTACAAGAGAAATGGGACAAGATTACGATGGAATAGATCCGATTTCGGATCGCCGATATGTCTAGAAGATGCGCAGAGCTCGTAAGATCTGGTGGCGAGCTGATTCAGGTACTAATGGTAAAACGGCGTTGCAATCAATATATAATATCACTTCTTACTACCCTCGAGATTTTAGTGGGGCTGAGTCATCTGCCATGAAATTTGACACCCACTGTTGCTGTCACCTACTACTGTTCTTTATACCACTTCATCTTATTCATCTCCCTGCTTGTTTGTTCCAATTAAAAAGCATGGCCCCTTCGTACCTGAGAAAGTGGGTCCTAGGACCGAAATGCAAGGCTGACACTTGGACTATCTGGCTTTCTCCATAAAAAGCTTGAAGCGTGTTCTAAAATTGACTCAAGTACTCCCTCCAACTACACTTCCAGCATAGGCAAACAGATATGGGCTCTGCTGCTTCAACAGCTCTTCCTCCGGCTTCGGCTATACAGGATGTCCTCGATGCAACAAAGTCAACTCTGAAAGACTCGCCTCATGAGCCGCATTTTCTGCATCTAGCTGAAATTGTTAAGCACAATCTACAATTTCAGCATGATTGGACCTCCGTACGCATACACACGCATTCATCATCTCAGCTTTCTCTTCCACGTCCCATTGTCTCTGGCTTACCTCCTCGGAGGGCCTACATACATCCTGAGGAGCAAGTGGAGATTCTGAAAGCAGAGCACGAGACTGGAAAGCCGGTTGAGCAAGTCCCAGAACAGGAATGGGTTCTACCGACTCATTGGGACGAGAAGTGGACGCTGAACAGATTTGCTGAGATGTTTGATGCTATTGAAGTTGTGCCAGGGGCCGAAACTTCACAGGAGGAAGATGATGAAGAGGAGGATATATCTATTGGATACAAGTGGAGAGGCAAGAACAGACAGAAGAGAGTGCTTCTCTCTACGGTGCATGATGATAGTACGGTGGTTTACTATATCATGCACGACGGGCTTGCTAAGCCCAGACAGAATTGAGCGCCGCCCGTTCCATCAGAAATTTGCTGCTATGATCAATATCATCACACGATGTTATGCCCACGACGAAAGATTTTTGTCAATCTGTGTCGATTTCGAAGCTCATACTGGATTGCTGTCTACCAGAGAATAAAACTATGAATACGCTTTTGTGAACATTTCCAGCAGTTCAAATGGTCAAATCATGATACTTCAGTATTTTTATGGTTTGATCTCAAATATCACTTTCTGAGCTTGCATCTTGTCAAAAATCTCATATCCTTCCACCGCATCAGATAACGGGATGATCTTGTCAAACATGAACCTAGCTCGGTTAGTCTACCTCTACACTCCTAAGATTGCACCAAATTTTACTCAAGTAGGTGTTGTTTCTTCTCCAGCAATGCAAGAGCTTCTGGGAATATCGCTCGTACGGAGCAACGGCCCATCTGCACCCTCAGATTCTTGCCATAAGCCTCATTACCACTCCATGGAATCTGTTCTTGACATCAACACCAGTCTTTTAGCTTATAACTCTTGAACCCACCTCTGCATTATGCACTCCGATGGAGCTTATAATACCCCACGGTCTCACGACGTCAAATGCCGTTCTCAATGCAGGACTTAGCCCGACAACTTCGATCACGACATCTGCCCCACGTCCGTCCGTGGCATCCTTGATCTTCTGGACCATGTCTTTGTCCTTCATGAAGTTGAATGGCTCAGCTCCCAGTCCTTTCGCAAGGCCGAGTCGACTGTCTACGCTATCGACAGCGAAAATACGTTTAGGACTGAAGCTTTGCGCGGCTATGATAGCGCAGAGACCTACTGGCCCACAGCCTATCACTACGACTGTGGATTCTGCTATTTGTTCTGGTGTAAGAAGCCTGAAGATGACTGATTAGCAGCTGGATAGCAGCAAGTGATGTAGACTACAAAGTTCCTAGTATCACTTGGCTTGGGGTATGGAAGTAGTGTACTTTAATGCGTTCGTAGCTCCAAAATATCCCGTAGGGAAAATGTCGGCCATCAATACTCTGTCACAATAATTAGCCATCTCAGCTCAGTCCGAATGGTCTCGGCTTACAAAGATTTGTCGTCAATCTGAGGAGGCGCTTTCACTATTTTGCCGGTTATAATTGTCGTGAGCTACAGTTGCTGGGCACTACTCACCAACTGTCCCATCTGCAAGTGGCACTCTCACATATTCCGCCTCTGGTGTTTGTCAACCATCGGTCTTTCCAAACCAACCATGGTCCATTCTGAGTAAGGATATAGGATATAGCTTACGAGCACCATCAAGTCCCGGTGAGCCAAAGACCTGACTCTTAACGCATCTCGAAGTATACCCATTCTTGCAGTAAAAGCATTCCGAACTACACTTTATCAGCATTTTCCAAAAGTCTCTAGAAACCACTACATACCAGTTCACAGTAAACGGACTAACAATCTTATCTCCAATCTCCACAGTCTTGACATCCTTCCCAACCTCAGAGACTACACCGGTGAACTCATGGCCCATGATGAACCCCGTGTCACTCTGATCTAGTCAGACCTTGCCTTCCCAACACCTTCGCTTTTTGATCCGGTTTTGGGAAGTAGGAATGGAGAGTTATACGAACCTTCTGATGCCCTCTAAAAACATGCAATTCACTCCCACAAAGTGCCGTGAAGCTGACTTTCACAATGATATCAGTGTCAGCCTGGATCTTCGGGATGGGACGATCCTGGAGCGACACTTTGCGTGGCGCGTCGAAGATGACGGCTTTCATAGTTGCCATTTTCACGAATGCCGTACTCTTTTTTGGCGGGACTTGAGACTCTAAGATTGATGATGGGGTTTATAGTATTTGAAATTCGGATTCGCAGGAGAATGTTCGCAAGAAGTCAGGAATCCGGGAGCCAGCTGCCGGCTACATGCATTCTTACGCGGGATGGATGGTGGGGGTAGAGATCAAAAACAGGGCGAGCGAAGAGCTTCTGACAGATGTCTTGGCGGGCGTTAATATTCACCTGCCTGAAGTCACGTTTGCGAAGTAGCCAAATTCTCAGAAGCTGTTGAAACTGAAATTTGAATCTGTCTTTAGTCAGTTTGCTCGCATTGGCGGTGGAGCTCTTCCAGGAACCGGAAGCAGCTAGAGCTCATTATCTGAAGTCTCCTGGAAGCAAAGTCTTGCACCAAATGTTGCAGCAATTGTCTACCTATACGAAGAAAATCTCAGTTCAAATCTTGTGCATGACAGCATAAGGAACACTAAACATATATTTGTAGCACAACTCCGATGCAGTAGGTGGACTCAGGGGCTCAAGTGAAATCTGGCACGGCATTTGAGGCCCACCATCGCAACCTCTCCTGTTTCACCCTCCTATCTCCCAGACTCGGAGCTGTTCCAACATCCCAGCTTGAAGAACGACAACATCCCAGCTTGAATAAAGACAGGCTTTTTGCTCCGATAACCCACAGACGATGTTCAGATGCCATAGTTTCACGACAGGGAGTCCAGGCTGATGTATAAGTATTGCAATGCCGAGCGTTTGGCAATGTCTTTTATCCTCCCTTCTTGCCCTCTCACTTTTCCGTCCTCTCTCTGCACTATTACATTCTTTTCGATTTGTGGCTGGCCACCTTAATTCATTCTCTTCTTCTGCTGTATAACGATAATATAATTCACTGTCACTGTCCTCACACACTTCAGCCAAAGCCCAGCACAAAAAAACAAAAAACAAAAAAAAAAACAAGATGCAGTACCTCCCGTCAACCCTGCTCCTCGCCCTTCTCTTCATCTTCTCCTCCGTCCTCGCAAACCCAACAAGACCTGCCAAAGTGCCGTTCACGGAACCCATCCACAAGCGCGATGCCACTATATCATGTGCCGAATATGCAAGCATCGCGAACCTGTCGTCCATCAGCGCCAATTCCACTATACGAGCTGCGTATCTGCAGGCTTCGCCATTGGGAACGGACCCTACACGAGCAGTAGGTTACACCTACGATCAGTTGGAGGGGAATTTATCCTAGAAACTTCGCGTGGAAGTATATACGCATTCCTACTAACAAGCGATAGCCGCTGGACCAAGCAGAACTCAAGGAGCCAAGTCTCATTTTCGACGCCGAATTGAACACAAGATGTGGAAACCTTACGACTATCGCTTTGGCGGCTGTGAACACAAATTTCAGCATGGGTGTCGTGGGTCCATTCCAGGTCAACGCCGCAGGAAGAGCCGTAGGAAGTGTGAGCTTAGCTGCGTTGGTATCGGTGATACTTGTTGCTGGGCTGTTGCTGTAGGGGATGGGCTTACAACACGTTAGAGAGGATGATGCATGTGGGTGGGGGCTATATGTCGAGGATAGATAGGTATAGGTTTTGAAGAAAAATGTACTTCAGCACAGGATATTACTATTGTGGTCTTCAACTTTTTCATTTCAGACTAAAGTATTTGGCTCCTAGTTACCGCTAATCGGTGAACTCCATGCAGATATGGCATTTGAAGGGGTGGCAAGCAGTGTAGTATTGTTTCCAGCTACTATAAATTCTTCCACACTTTCTAGGTTAGCACGTTTCCTAGTTATCAGCGGGGTGTTGAGAACTCACGACTGTCGTGCAGCATTGCCATTTCTTCAACATCTGAATTTGTTGGGAGGGATGTGTATAGCTCTTGGGTATTTGGGCACTCGACCGGATGCACTTTCTTGGGTGTGTTGGACTTCCATCGACGGCTTAGTGCAAAGGTGCTTTTGCTCAAATATATAATTGTGGAGAAACTCTTGATGTCGGTAGGTGCCTAAAATTGAGATCTGGAATGCGGATTGTTGGAGAACATTAGAGGTCTGTCTACTAGCGATATTCCAAGTGAATGCAAAGTCGTTGCTCACGAGGATCATTAAATCATAATTTAGGATACTCTGTCATGCACAAGTGTGCGACTTCTCGAGCAACGAACGACCTTCAGAAAGCATGGGGAAAGCCAAATATTTGCAAGCGTCAATTTCGCACCCATTAACCCATGCGCCCTTTAATATATTGCTCATATCTGTCCCATGTCATTCCTTGATGGAGTTCCGCATTCATTGACATTTTGTGTTTGTCTGGCCTTTTTGCGGCGTCTGGAATAAACACCTATCACATACATGATGGGCCTCATCTCGAGCAAGTGGTTCGACCACCATAGCTGTGTTATATCTCTTGCATCTCTTATACATATGGAGAGGAAAGAAGAACCCTCTTGATTTCCTCTTTGAGAATCAAGTCATCATGTTGCCAGCAGAAGTCAAGACAACGAATTTCTTTCCTGGCTGAGCAACAGTGATTGGTTGTGTACCAACAATAACCCGTGATGCTTGTTCATGAACAGCATTGGTGCGCATAGCTGCGGCAGCGTTGACGACTTGAGGTCCTGGTGGATGTTGACTTGCGACATGGACAGTTGGATGAGATCTTAGCTCTGATTCTCCATCTGAGTCCGAGTCTGACTCAGCGTAGTATATTTCATCAGGAATATAAAGGGTATCTGGTCCCAGAGAATCGAAGTCTTTCTTCTAGTAACTCATTGTGAAGCTGGAAGGCTAGTCCTAGATACCATTAGCCTCTCATTTCTTCGCTCGTTCTTTGAACATGCAGTGCAATGCTAGCCGTAAATTCCGTGATATCTAACATAAATGACGTGCCCTGCGCCTGGAAATAAGAAGAGGAGAGGCTGGTTGTGAGCCTTGGTCAACAGAGAGAAAAGTAGCCCAGGATTGATGGAAAGAAAGGAAGTTCTCGGCGTCGGAAATTCTACCTCAGGTAATCTCCGTGTAGATAAGTTGGTTCCGACTATCTACCATTGCCTTAAGGTGAACCTAGCCGTTGGGGCTGGCAGTTTACAGGTAGCAGTGAAACGATATAGGGTACAACAAATTGTGTCTAGCGAAATTCATTCTACCACAGGTCTCAAAGCCAGAACTACCCGATCTAACTTACATTCCACCAAGTACATGTGCATATGGGCCAGTTTTATTTAAGCAAAATTAGCCAGACATCATGTATAGATAGCTGCAGATCAAAACCTAACAAGAAGATTCCCACAGTCCAGCATCGAAACTGTGGCTGCAATAACAAAAGACAGTTGAACGGAACGGCTCTACCCCGATGATAGTATCTCCTTTATCCATACATTCACATTGCCTCGCTGTTGATAACTTCTTCGCTTCTTGATGCCTGGTATATCATCATCCTCGTAACCCAAACCCGACTCGCACCCACTCTCAGAGAATCTTACGGCTCTGTCTCGAGCATAAAACCCTCTCTTTGAAGAAGCTTTACAAGTTTCTCGCTCCAGGCCCATTCTCAACGTCTTCAGTCCGATCCCAAGATATTCTGTGCTGTTATCCAGGCGGCCGTAGACGGGCGTCGGTTGATCTGGGTAACTAAGGCGCTGCATCTGATTCACCACCAGTCTATAGAGAGTAGCGGTGGTAAATATCTCGGCAGCTTTCCATAGCTTGAATAATCGCTGTATGAGAACAATGGTCAATGATGTCTCATTCGCATATGTAAGTACATTTTTGCCAGTCGATCCACAAGCCGCAATAAGCTCGACGACGCCTCCTGCAAAAGTTATTAGAACTCAGGATGATCCTTGTATCTGAGGCGGCGAATGATTGTGCAGTGTAACTCTTTTGGCGACCGCAAAATTGGTGGAGACTAGGAATAGAGGAAGCCCCCGACTCGTAGACTTTGAAGCTCGGCTCATCTAACCAGAGGATAAATTAATACGCACAATTTCCACCACAAGGCGACTTCCGTGACTAAGGTCAGCGATTCACCAAAGAACATGGCGGTAACGTAGTGCACAAGGTCGATAGCCATCGCTCTATTGGATGTTGAGGGGACGTAACGTATGAATGGAGTTAGAGAAAAGTTTAGAACGCCACGAGCATAACTACGCTCTGACCTATGGCCTCGTTCTCCTGAGGGAAGTGAAGGAGGCCGATATTTCAGTCAGCTAGTGGATAGATGGTGACTGAATCATGAGCAGTGAAGGCGCCCGATAACATCTCAGTGTAGGAATTGCCAGGCGAGGTGCTATATTCTAGATACAAGTGAGCTATGTTGTTCATGTATTGAAGCTACTCATCTGCTAGATCAAGTTTTTTATAACAATTCCCCGGAAGATACCGTTGTACTGTAGAGCCACTCCCTGTTCCCAAATTCCTATATGCCCAAAAAAGTACGACTTGACCATGAGTTTGTGCAACGCCATTCTTGGTCAGGCCTTGTTACCCATCCACCCATCCACCCATCCACAGATGAATACTCCCGATCAGAGATCTCCATGATCCGCGAAGAGCCGGATATTCCAGTATCATGGAAGATGTCACGCTCGATCTTCGCACAGGCTTGGATGAAGAGAAACCAGTCTGTATAAGCAAGAACTAACAGCCCTTTAACCAATGGCAACTGGAATGCCAAGTTCTCTGCCAGATAACGTTGAAATGCGGGTTTGATCCATTGGCTAGGAAAACGCAGCTACGACTCTTCAAGTTTAGACATAGCCTGAAGAGCTGCTGTTAAGAGTCTGGAAGCTCTATTATAGAACATTACTACCAGCCAATAATCGGGTTTGACCGGCTCTCGAGGGGAAATCCTGACCTCTGTCTGAAGCGCGAAATTTCGAGCAGCTTTTAGGATATAACAGTTGCTAGGAATATATGACAATTTTGTGATAGCTTCAGAAGTCAGATAAATCCTTCTAAGTCGATGGAAGAGGATTGGCACAACAAGGGATCGCCATTTCTTGCTAACTTGCGAAAGACTGTCAAGACCGGGGCCATCTTTGTACATATCTGTCCTCTTGTGGAAGGAACGGCGCTTTTACCGATAACACCATTCGATACCGAGTAATAACAACTCATCGGGAAGACTTCGAGAAGAAGTTTTTGGCCCGGTTGAAAGTCAGGGCATCATAGTATTGGTGCTAGTAGTAATGTTGGTACTGGTGTTATTGGATCCTGTACCAAGATGCCTGAAGAACTGTTTGCCCTCCTCGCTTCATCACTAACGGTCGGATGCTCAGTCGGTGGCACTGGGTTTGTCGTGAAGTGTAACTGGAAGGGCGATTGCCAAGTCGTGCGACATATTGTCGTTCTAGTGCCGGAAGAACCTCATGTGATCTTTATGACAGCATAACGACGATAGTGTTCATCTAATTCTGCAAGATATACCACAGGCCATTGCGAAGGCATCGCAGCAAGCTTATGGAGCGCCTCATTTGATCGATCTGACACGATAGTGTTCCGCATCGTATCCCTCGGCCACTGCGGAGGAATTACAAGATCTCGCAATAAATTCTTGAACCAGCTATCCCACATAGCAATCTCCCATGTCATCTCGCTTCACATCCAGTAGAAAGTATTGGGTTTGAGAACGAAGGGAGGACTTGCCACCCTAGCCCCGTCCTTGAAACATACGAACAGAGACGAAGTATCGCTGCAACACACTAGTGAAGTAGGCCATGACGGAAAATCGTGTATCCATTCTCCCACCGTACAGGTAGCAACCTGTAAGTATCGCAAAACACCTCATATGCACCTCCCATCGTCATCGTCGCATCATATTATATCACCATCCCAAACCCGCAAAATGCCAGCCCATCCCATTGCCCCTCCCGAACATTCCCATCCATCCTCATATAAAAAACTCCCCTCCCCCACCAGTATCCATCTCCAAAGTGTAGAGCAGCCCCTAGGTGACCTTACAAAGCAGCTCGGCCTCGAGGATAAACTTGCCCTCCTTGTACTTCTCGCTGTTCTCATACGCGCGGTCGTACTTCCAGCCGACCGTCTTCTTGCACTGCCGGCAGCTGATGTCGCGCACGACGTGCCGGCCGGTAGTCATGTTGCGCTCGCTGGGCTCGCCGGAGATGGTGTTGACGACTGTGCTGAAGAGGTACGCTTTGCCGTGTTGGCCACGGAAATTCTGCGTTCGCGTTAGAAAACGAAGTAAGCGAGCGACCTTTGTGTGTGGGGATTGGAAAGGGGGCTCGGGATTTGGTGTGCAGATGGAGGGAGGAGGGAGACGTACGCGCGAGATGATGTCCTCATGGTTACTCAAATGCGTCTTGCAGTTCTTGCAACCGTAGATGATCGTTCCGGTCAGATACTCATTGTATGAGAGACCCATCTTGCCCTGCGTTCTCCAATATCTGTATCCGTATCTGAAAATCGCAGCTACCTAGCTAGGTATGTATTCAGCCGCGCTGATGGCGGGGGCGCTGTTCAATTTAGATAGAGACTTTGTTGTATGTATTTAGATGAGATTTGGATTGCGATAGATCTCAGTTTGAGTTTAGTTATTCTCTGAAGAGGAGCTTAGCTGTGGTGTGGTTGTGTGTGTAGTGTTGGTTGTAGGTTGCATGTACAATGTAAGGTTGGGGCAGGTGATAGCCGGGGCTGAAAAGACAACAAGGAAGTCAATATCAGATGACAAATTTACAGCTGGATGCACTGCATGTATCTGAAAGAACTTTCACTATTGTTTTGTTCTGTCTATATACAAGAGCTAGCTGGGACTGTTTTAATGGAGAACTCAAAAGAAAGGGATCTGTAAACTTCAGTAGTTGTTCACGTTACACAGGCATGATTCTAGTGACTCCGTTCTGGTATTGGCTACCTGCTATCTAGATGTCATAATAGCAGCAGTATACCAAACTGGTCTACGAAGCTTCAAGTGCACGTGTGAATCTATGCGTGTGTATGCTTGCTTGCTTGTTCCCCTGTATCACTCCTCTCCATCCCTAGAAATGTACAAGAAAAGCCTCTAAATCAGGCGTATGACAGACAGAAAATCGTACCCAACATTTTATCGTTTCCTTTCACATACTACCATGAAAACGCCTCCTCAACAAAGTCAATATTTGAAATATGCTGACGGTCTCTGACCGCGCGTCGAACGTCGTCGCTCAAAGCACCACCTCCACAAACCGAAACACCCATAGCACCAACTTGCAAATCTACTTCAGCATCAAGCAATGAAGTGATATTAGGACGACCAGGGAACATCTGCACTGTTGACGATGGGCTGTGGACCTCCTTGGTATTCCGTGGACGACTGATAAATAGAAGGATTCGCAAGCATTCACGACGCTTGTCCATACCAAGAATGGCTGTCATCCAAGGGCGGATCCATTCCAGATGCTCTGGCGACTGAACTGTCCAGATGAGAACAATCTTCTTCGCGGCGATGGTACCACTGGCATGACCAGCTACCAGATCGCGGACGTGAGGAACTTGGTGCGTGATGCCAACTCCACCAGCGAAAAGCATAACAGTACCATAGGAATGCATCATATGATTTCCACCATAAGGGCCTTCGGCAAAACACTTCGTATAGAACTTGCCGTCTTTTGATGCCTCGGCCTTCTTGAATAGCTTATCGGTGAAGCCAGTACGAGCTCGGATCACAAAGGACATTGAGGTGCTCTTGATACCGAGAATGTCATGGCGTGCAACGGACATCTTCTCGTCTTCAGCGGGAATCTCGGCCTCCTCGGACCAAGCAATACTGAATGGATGAGAAGTGGTAAGTCCGACTGATGGCATGTACAGGTAGGCGTGTTGACCTGGCTTGAAAGCCCAAGGACGGGCCATTTGAACAGTCACGCGGCAAGCATTTCCTGGCATGGCCTCAACAGTAGCGCTGGTTCCTCCGGCTCCGATGTTGCGGTATACTAGTTTGGAAACCCGGGTGAGACGCTCGAGACCCCAGATCGCAACGCAACCAAAGATGAGAGTCTGTTGAGCGAGCCTGGCAAGATGTATGTAGATAACTGCAAGGACTGTGGCAGCCAAAACTATATGGACGTATTTGAATGTCTCATAAAAGGCGTGACGAAAGACGGACGCAGCTTGGATTGACATTGTGAGCATCGCAACGATACCCTGATGGATATTAGCAAACCACAGAAATATGAAGTACCAGAGGATAGCTTACGACAAAGCCATAGAACTCCATGCTGCCAACCTCAGTAACTGTAGCAAAGAACTTGGCAGCAGAGCCAAATTGATATGCATATGCAATCACATGAGCAAGGGCCTCAAGAACAACAATTCTTCCAAACCATCTGTGGAGTAGGTTAAAGGTGTCAAATGACAAGTTAAGCCACTTCAGTAGAGGGTTATTTCTGCTAGCCATGACCAGGAGAGGAACCTAAGAAATGTTAGCAAGCTAGTTTACGCAACTGTCGACGCTCGTTTGTCATACCAGGTTGACGGTAGACAGTATTCCAGTTCTTTTCCGGACCGCCTGAAAGACCGTGTTCTTGGGCTGGGCCCAGTCTATGCTCAAAACACAGAAAGAAACATTGGTACCTAGATAGGCCAGAAGGAACAATAGTTGGAATCTCGTAGGTAGTGTTCCAACATTGATTGCGGCCGAAAGCTTGAATTCTCTGCTATGTCTTGTGACAAAAATTGGCGCATATAAGAATCCTTTCTTGAATGTAGCCCAGTGTTGTGCTGGTAGAATGAAGTATCTCTGGGTATCATTGTCAAGGCATGCCAATGTTCGCACATATTTGACGCTTTCCAGTGTTACTCTCCAGACAATCAACCCCGCTACCACTGAGGCTAATATTATGAAGATGTAGTTGTAGAACATTTGATTGATTATAGTTGTGTCCACCTTCGGCGCAGGACCAGCAGCAGCAGCAGTTATGGTAGTTCCTGCGGTCGTCGCATTTGTTGCATCTATAGCTGGGTCTCCTGTTGCGCCACCTGCCCTTTGCGCCATTGGCATTAGAACAGATCTGATGGAGGACATGTCTGCGCTATGGTGTCGTGTACGTGTATGTGTATGTGTATGCGTATTGGAAAGAAGTGAAGTATTACGCCTGGCGTCGTCTGCCGAGAGAGAATGGATAAGTTCTGCAAAATTGACCAGCAGGATCGCAGAACGATGGTATGGAAGATGAGATATGACACTATTCTCCTAGGTGGGTGGGTATGTTTTGGGAGTCAGACGTGAGTTGTATGGTTCTGGCTCTGGAATGAATGTAAAACCGAAGGCGCTCGTAGTTGATTCACAGTCGCTGCTCGTCAACGAGTTCGAGTTGGCTCAACAGTGAATAGTCGACAATTGGGCAGATATTGGCTAGCCCGGGCACCTTATCGAAAGATTGCTGGAGAAACTGGAAGGAAAACACTGTAAATCAAACTACGGTCATAATCACAAACGAAGTTGCGAGGCGAAAGAAGACGGATGGAGGGGTCACTGATATGAAGATGCGGGTTGTTTATCGCCAGGGGTAAGTAACCTTGCCTTGGCGGGGGATTGTGGATATAATGATGTGCCACCACCACTAAACAAAATGTATGGAGGAGAGCTGGTGTTGCGTCTGCCCTTGCTCTACCTTACACCAAAATCCTGACATAAAGGCGCAAGGTAGGGCAAACAACTATCACGCAGTCCGCACCATCATGCGTCTGATGTTCTTCTTCATGGCCGCGGTTGAAATCCAAGATACGACTACCGTAGGCACAACCTCAGGAACATCCGGCCGAAGATCCTACGGCACACGACGACTGTCCGCAAGATCACTATTTGTAGCGTCAAGAGATACACAAGATTCGCAAGGCTCTTAAGTCCTAAAACTAAAAGTGGCAACTCAGCTCAGCGCAAGTCGTCTGTATGGCCTTAGGCTCACTAATACCGTCGCATCTGCAAGTTTCTACTTTGGACCCAGATTGGTAGTGAGAGCTCGGCTACGTACAGCTAGCGTCAGGGGTAATTTATAAAAAGTGAATGCATAGAAATAAACATGAAACGACACCATTGCCAGTCACCGACACTCCATCGATTCGACGTTGTTGATGCCAGGTTTGACCTTCTTCCAGAGCAGTGACAATAAACGCAGTACGGTAGTGAAAGGATTCGTCATCCCTTTCATCCTGAAAACACCATCTAAACTTTATACAGGAAACCATCTCTTCTATTCATGAGGCTCGGTATATATGCTACAACGCCTACAAGCAGAAGAAGCAACGTGGCTATCACGGACGTTTGCAATTTATGGAGAAACTCAATCACCGACATGTTGTACTCATCAAAAGAAAAGATTGCATGCTCCTTCCTTATATGTCGGATTGGCGAGATGATAAATGTCTGCCTATCTCCACCATCTATCTGGTCACAGGTTGACGACCTGGTGCTTCGACCTGCTGTTCTTCCCTGAGGTTGGTCAACATCATGTACACAGTGTCCATGACTCGACGTGTCTATCATTTCAGAAGAAACAGTTGTGGTTACAAAGTGCTTGCCAGCAGGAAAGGCTCTTGTGGCGCGTCGGTCGATTCGGCTTACTCATAAGCTGTCTATTCGAGCAAGACTCGAAGTTGGTAGGCTAGTCGCCTGATGCTCCAGGCGGTTTGTCAAAACGTATCTACAAAAATGGTATTGATGGATTGACAGCCGCAAATGCTCTTGCTATTCGACGCTTTCTCGGTGTTTTTTTTCTTTTTCAGATGCCTTGACATCGAGATGGCCATACTCCCAAGGATATCTGAAGACCCACGTGCATTATCAGACGGTCAACGCAGAGCTGTGATGAGATATCCTTCCCGAGACTTGTCAATACTGACGTTCACGCAGTGCATCGGAAAGTTTCATACCGCCAATTACTAGCAATAACACACCATCATTCGCCATTTACTCGTCTTCCGACTCTTACTATATGCTAGCTCTAAGCGCGTACCTCGTTGTTCAAGGTCAGCGAGCTATCGTGTTGTACTTCCACAGTGAAGTCAGAATCACACAGCATCATCTCTTCCACAACATTCGCCTCACGTTCTAGGAAACTCCAACCCCCATCTCACTCAATCATCCTCCATCTCTTCCCATCACCCATCATCACCCTCAGCTCACCTCCTCCCCCATCAAAAATACAGTACTTAAATAATAACCGTCGTTCATCTCACCGCGCCTCGCGTGAGGTATATATAGCACCACCGCAAAAGCAGTTACAACAGCAAGGGCATCATTTTGGAACATATTGGGTCAATCTGCTATGCTGGTGGAGTGGTAAAAACTTAACTAGTCACCAAACCTCGACAACCAACGATACGACAACCCCACAACAAAAAACCCGGCCATGGGTTCTTGGTCACTCCATCCGGGATGGTATAGTTTTTGTGTTTTTATGTTTTTGCGTCATCTTTTTGTCGTTCTTATAGACGCGTCGTGGGTTGTACTGTGGAATGGGAGATGTGTGTATTAAAGTGCAGTTTTACTTTCTTCTTTTTGTGAAGGGGTGAGGTGATGGTGGATAGACGCGAGAATAAATGAAGTGAAATCCAGTGTAACTTTCGATATTGGCGGAAGGAGGTGAGTGCTTAGGCACAAGAGCACGCATCTCATCTGTGTCCTGAAAGAACCCAAGTATCAAGGCAAATCCCGCGGGAAGCATAAATTTTCACTTCTGTACTCTTGATTTACAGCACAAAGCTCATTACCGACATATTACAGCATATATTAGATATGAGCTACTACAAAATTCTCAGTGCTCTGTACGACGTGAAAACCGAGTCCTGCAGAGGTTCTATGCTCTCGTCCACCCAGCTTCAGAAACACAAATTTCACTCTTCGAGACCAGTATGCCAGGCATCACCTTGTAATCTCATCACGAAATGAAGTGCAAGGTGGCCAAGGTCCCACGCGCAGGTTGTGTTTTGCTCTGTACACTGTTATATGACTACGCACATGAGCGTAGTTTTCAGTTCTCGGGCCCATAGCTCATGCATGCAACTGGGAGGGGGACTAAGAACAATGGAGGGTTTAAGCAGAATTTAATATTCTAGCATCCTACTATATGCCGTATATCTAACCTGCTTGTAGGCGTACAACAACAATATCCTACCCTAACATGTGCATCCTAATCGTGGCATAAATCCAATACTCTAAAGGACCGATACACAATCATCTGATAATCCAATTTCAAGACAATCAGTGCACATAATCCAGGGATGCTAGAACATTACCCAACTCATCCGCACTCCCATCCATCGCAACTGATATTGTCTTCCTCAAACTGTGTCTCCGTCCGTTAGAATATCTCACGTGACCATCTCCTTTCCTCATGCCGTGAGTTGAAGCAAATTTACGCGGCCTGTTCCGTCCACGACCGAGATGTACCACGTTCGGAAGATCCTGCAACGCCATCTTTCCCGGTGCCTGAGTTTCATGCGAGGACGAGTATGACGAATCGCAGAAGCTAAGTTCGTCTTCTTCACCTTCCCTCCCTCTTGAAACGACGTGCTTTCCTGGGCGATCTCGTCGGCGTGGGCGTGGGAGTTCTTGGCGCTGAGTCGAAGCACAGGTAGTCGTGGACACGAAGGAGGAGCTTAGCGACTGTGATGTGGACGTAGCACTGCTGGTGGTGGACATGAATGAGGAGTCTGGTGATTGTGGGGCCGGACTTGAGGGAGAGGTCGATGCATTGGAAGGCGTGGGAGAGAAAGTAACCGCCGATGCGTGGTAGGGGATCAGTACCACAGGTATGAGTTTCGGTAGTGTGCTCGACGCTGGTGATGCAGTTGCACTGCTTCTTCTATTACGCGCTGGAACGCCCGCAGCACTGCTTCTTTGACTCGCATGTGGTCGGAAGAGTATATCGCAGTCAGGTACCTCACCAGACAATGACGGCGCATTTCGTTTCTTCACGCCACCGAGTAAATGTTTCTTCTTGTTGACTGCTGGTGTCACACTCACCCACTCACTAATCCCCTCTTCCCATCTGAACCCGCCAGTTCCTCGTGGTGTCTCGTCCTTGGTGTGCTTAGCCTTGACGACATGGAACTTTGCTTCTGTATTCATCGCGTATTCGAGATGCTGAGTCTCAGAAGTGTGTTGTGCGAAAGCGAAGGCACTGTCGACAATCAATTCGTGCAGTGTGTTCCCGCCATTAGATTCCCGGACGTGAGCGAGAGCCTCGAGCTTTTGCTGTAGTAGTTGAAGATATCTGAAGCCTTTAGTGGATGTTCCTCTTCCACAGCACCGGACGATAGAGCAATTGAATGCTGCCAACTCGCTGGTGAGCAACCCTTTCCTCTTCCGTAATTCTTTGCAGAGCAGCTGTGTGAGCTCGTCTTCCGAGTGCGTATCGTCTGGCAGTGGTCCAACCGAGATATTTGCTAAGGACAGCAGGGCACCATATATCTTTGAACCATTAGAGTTCTCCCATGCCGTCAAGGAATTCCTAAGTATTCGGATTATGTGCTCGTATTTCACAGTTTCACGTGCTAAGCAGCTGCTCCTTTCTTGCTTCTCCGATTCTCGACTCAAGATAGCAATAGCACACATTGTTGTAAGCAGACTCGAAAAGGTATGGCTTTGCGCATCAGAGAAGGCGATCCAGCGACCGCTGGCTTGCAGGCCGGTATTATCGGGTACCACTGCAAGTTTCGCCAATATGGCTGTCAAGAAGCTAGGAATGGCTGTGTTCATGTTGTCAGACGACAATTCTTGCACCGCTCTTGTCAGTCCTGGACCAAATTGCTTAGTCGCCAGCCAGCTCAATGGCAGTTGATCCTCAGAAATCATGCGAGTCAACTGCTGATAGCGAAAAGTCACCGAGACACAGGGCTCTTTGAGTTCCCACAGAAACGCCAGAGGCAGAGTCGTCTTGTGTCCAAACATTCGAGTGATACTAGGCGGGTGGAGAAACTTTCTTTCGGAAAGAACGGCTGAGAGCAATGTCTCGCCCTCATTCAAGGCGTCAGTCTGTATGCAAAGACGCACCAAGATGCAACAAAACTCGACATCTAACAATCCGGCAGAAACCGCTTCCTTCAAGACGTAGATAGCATGCGATCTCACAATCGTCTTGAGATGCTTCCATCCACGACCCGAAGACCCCAGACTTTCCAGATCATTATAAATCTCCGTTGAAATGACCCTACTGTCGATCGATCGTCCTGTTTGTAGACGCTCAGTCTCGAATGACTTCTCTTCCACAGCAATACAATGAGGTACAGCTCGGAGACACTGTGCAAATAATGGCCTGGGGCCTTTCGTCTTTGTTCTTGTCTCAGTCGCCTCGGCTCCAGTCGCTTTCAGCAGCGAGTCTAGTGCAGTATATATTCCATCGTAGGTGTTGTAGACATTTGTGGTGGCACCCATTTTCATCTGCTGCATATATGCACTGAACTGAGCCCGGAATTGGGGACAGTCATATTTGCGTGGACGACCTCTTCGCTTCATGTTGGGTTCTTCCTGGCTATCATCTTCAGAGTCCCATGGCAGTGATACAGCCGGCGCAGAATTCATAAGAACAACTCCCCGCGCCCGATTAAGATATGGCGTAGGTAGAGATATTTCTCCAGGAACGAACGTTGAGCTTGACTCTTGCGAGGAATTGACCTGCGACTGAGATTGACTGCTACCGGCAGCTGTGGGTCTGCCTCCTCGTCCCGAGTATGTTCGCTTCAGCTTTTTTCTTGCATTGTTCCCTTTCCAATCGTCATCATGGGCATCGGATCGTCTTCGCTTCTCCAAGGGCTTCGATAATATGTCCGTAGCGGGTACGCCTGGCCTCTGTGCACGAGCGAGGTCTTTCTTAAGCAGATTAATTCGTGCAGTCAATGCTCTCAAGAGTCTGTTGCACCTGGCTGCAGTCCATTCCTGTTCTTGTTCCGAGTTAAAGATCCGCCTGTTTATTGCTCTCTGGTCCTGACCTGTTATGGCTTCCTTCATCGCAGTACCTGAGCCATAATTCACTGATCCCATTCCCGCAATGCTACTTTTCGCCCTAGAGATGAATTCCTACTCAGGCGCAATAAGAGTAGCAAGATGTAATCAAAGCAAATGCAAGTATATATTAACAATTCTCCCCCAAAGTAATGAACCAAAAAATCAAAGTATTGGTGTAAAAGCGACGATTGCTGCTCAAGTTGACTGTTGTATTGAGTACCTAGTGACAAACAAAGAATCAACAAAGCCAAGGACTTGGGTGGATCACCCGTCATGCCGATGACTGGAAGTGGCAGGGCTTTTTTCATACGCGAAATAACCCGAGTTAAGTTTTCCCAATGGATTTGGCTTCAAGCTTGTTTCTTCCTTCAAAAGCATTCAATCTGGTCTTTAACACCTTTTTCTATTAGACTAAGCTACCTTGTATCATACTGCTATAACTTACCAAAAGTTCACTCTGTTCAATTCCCCTTGGACATATCACACCGGCTACATTCCTTTTCTGTTTACTTTAATTCGAGGCTCACTCACTGGCTGAATCATTGCCAAAATGGATGACGCCGGTATGCACAACCATGAACTCAGCGGCCCAATTGTCTTTCAGGAAGTGCAAGTGGAAGCATGAAATATACCTGCTAATCACTGG
The DNA here is from genome assembly GCA_019669825.1 of Calycina marina. Lineage (NCBI taxonomy): Eukaryota > Fungi > Ascomycota > Leotiomycetes > Helotiales > Pezizellaceae > Calycina > Calycina marina. Next base: position 79,525 of record MU253762.1, read on the forward strand.
CACAAACAGAAACCCAAAACAAGTTAGTGGTAGCTTCGGAGAACGGAACAGATGTTGAGAATGTCCAGGACAATGGAGCCAATGAGGCAGAGAAGGCCGGAATCCAGGAGGACTGTAGGAATCCCACGAGATGCATGATTAGGTAGCAAGGAGAGATATGCTAATGCCAGCAATAGCTCTCTACAATCTGAAAGTTCACCTTCCCCGGGAGCCGAAGATGATTACGATTATGGTATGTTATGTCAACCATCCAACCCAATTGTACTCATAGAACCAGGTGTCTACTCAAGAGCAGATGCACGACGTCAGACAATCGATCATCGAACTTCCTGGCACCTACCAATACTCTTGTTTCCATCTCGAACACAAAGGGGAGCGAATAAACGACTTTGTCCAGCTTTCCGAGGTCAAGGATTTGACTGCTGAGTCGGAGCTACATCTCATCGAGGATCCCTATACTGAGAAGGAGGCAAGATTGCATGTTGCTCGCGTGCGGGAGCTTATTGGCTCTGCTGGGAACCGGACGGACACACTACACGGCATTCTGTCCGGAACATCTTTAATAGATTCTGTTACCATGGCTGCAGATTCAGCAAAGACTCATCCTATGTCAGGCTATGACTTTGATGCTGAAGGAGGTCTGGCATCTTTGTTACCTACGAGTCAAGACCCTCCACCAAAGACTGTCAAATCGATATCAATCTCTCCATGGAACCCTCCACCATACCACCTTCGTCAGAAAGGTCATCTTCTGTACATCTTGATCACCACTCTAGAAGGAGAGCAACATCACATTACCTCCCACGTATCTGGGTTTTACGTCAACAAGTCTTCAAGCAACAAGTTTGACCCAATGCCAAGAGCAGCCCCTAAGTCTCACAAGGCGCATTCACTCTTGACTCTGATTGAAGACTTGTCTCCGTCATTTGGCAGTGTTTTCCAGAAGTACTTGGAATTTCAGGTCAAGAAGGAACCTCTTGCGCATTTCCAGATCACCAATGCAACACCCGCCAATCCTTGGATAGTACCCAACTCAGCATCATCACTTGTTGCCCACGAATTCGACATCACACGAACTCAAGAGAGCTACTTGATTGGCGGTATCGATAACGCGGAGACGCTGAGGGACTGGAACGAGGAGTTCCAGTCAACCCGAGAGCTACCCAAGGAAGGTGTACAGGATCGTGTGTTCCGTGAACGCCTGACCTCGAAGCTCTTCGCAGACTACAATGAAGCGGCTGCACGTGGTGCTCTTTTGGTCGCGCGAGGCGAGGTGGCACCATTGAATCCCACTGAGACAAGAGATGCCCAAATTTTCGTGTACAACAACATATTTTTCTCGTATGGCGCGGATGGTGTTGGGACCTTTGCATCGGAAGGAGGGGATGAAGCCGCGAGAGCTGCGACCGGAAAGGATGTTATGGGTGTCCGGATGGTCAACCAATTGGACATCGAAGGTCTCTTCACTCCTGGAACGGTTGTGGTCGATTACCTCGGAAAGCGTATTGTGGGTCAGAGCATCGTGCCTGGTATTTTCAAGCAACGAGATCCCGAAGAGAATCAAATAGACTATGGTGGAGTTGATGGTAAGGATGTCGTAGCTGCTGATGAGAAGTTCGGATCTGTTTTTGAGACTTTGTCGAAGTCGTTGAGATTGAAGAAACATGCTGTTTGGGATAAGAATGGCAAGCGGTTTGACTTGGAAGGCAGCGTTGAGACGAAGGGTCTCCTGGGCACTGATGGGCGCAAATATGTTCTTGACCTATACCGCGTTACACCTCTGGATATTTCATGGATGGAAGAGGTTGGTACCGCTCTCGGTAGCCCTGGGCAAACCAATGGTGTAGTCGAGAACGCATATCCCCATAGAATGACTGTTCTACGACCGGAGCTTGTTGATGCATACTTCAAGAGCCAGATGCGTGTCTGGGTGAGCGCTGAGGTGGAGAAGCGCAAGGGTCAGAACGGCACAGCAGAAAAGAAAATTGAAGAAATTGAAGGAAAGAATGATGAGAGTGAAGATGCTGCCTCGGGCTTAGAAAAGAGTGATGATGAAGAAGCAACCAAGGCGGCCAGTGCTGAAGGAGATAAGGCCAGAATCGACATTGCGGATTTCAAATTCTCGCTCAACCCTGATGCATTCAGTGGACAGGAGCCAAAAACTGACGAAGAGAAGGCCGAGTTGGAGCAAGACGAAAAAGATGTCCGCAATGCTTGCGAGTTCCTGCGCGCATCTGTTCTGCCCGAGCTTGTTAAGGATTTGACAGAAGGCGACGTAGGCTTCCCAATGGATGGCCAATCGTTGAGCAGGCTGCTTCACAAGCGAGGTATCAACATCAGATATCTTGGTAAAATTGCAGAAGCCGCCAGGGGTGACAAAGTCCAGGCTCTTCGTATTCTCTCGATCCAAGAGATGATTTCCAGAGCTTTCAAGCATGTTGCGAGTAGATATCTCCGATATCTACCTGTGCCATTGATGGGATCTGGTGTAGCACATCTTCTCAACTGTCTGCTTGGTGCGGAGTACAACCCAAAGCCAAAGGCTGAGATAGACGAGGATATGGCATCACTCTATCCAGAAGCTGACCTAGACTTCCAAAAGCTGACTCCACAAACTTTGAGAAAGGAGATCGAGCTTCAAATCCTCCGCCGCTTTAGATACACCATTGAGACTAGCTGGTCTTCCGCCATTAAACCTGTTCAGCTTCTGCGTGATGTGTCGCTCAAATTGGGTCTACAAATCGAACTCAAGGAATACCACTTCACGAAGCAGACCGCTGTCACCAACGGTCACAGCGACTCGCTCGCACCGCCGCCGACTAATGGAGCTAACGGCAACAGCGCCATCAGCAAGAAGAAGAAGAAGCGCGATGCCTCCCCAGCCGCCAAAGAAGCCGTTCCGACCACTACCCTCGTCACATTCTCGCCGTCTGACATCGTCAACGTCGCTCCCGTCATCAAAGAAGCCTCTCCGCGCAGCTCTCTTGCCGAAGAAGCCCTCGAAGCCGGCCGAATTTCCATAATGCAAGGCCAGAAAGACCTCGGCCGTGAACTCCTTCTCGAATCCCTCTCTCTCCACGAGCAGATCTATGGCATCATCCACCCAGAAGTTGCGCGTGTCTACAACACGCTCTCCATGATCTACTACCAGCTCGAAGAAAAAGATATCGCCGTCGAGCTTGCCCGAAAAGCAGTTATCGTCTCTGAACGCACTCTCGGTGTTGACAACGCTGAAACCCTCCTCTCCTACCTAAATCTCGCACTCTTCCTGCACGCCTACGGCCAGACTAAAGAAGCGCTCGTTTATCTCCACCACGCCCTCTGTCTCTGGAAGGTCATCTACGGCCCCAACCACCCTGACTCCATCACCACCCTCAACAACGCCGCTGTCATGCTGCAAAACCTGAAGGAATACCACGAGTCGCGCGTCTGGTTCGAGGCCTCCCTTAAGATCTGCGAAGATGCGTACGGCAAAAGCTCCATCAACTCCGCTACCTTGCTCTTCCAGCTCGCGCAGGCTTTAGCCCTCGACAGCGACTCTCATGCCGCTGTAAAGCGCATCCGCGAATCCTATAACATTTTCCACCGCGAACTTGGTGCTGAGAACAAGAATACCAAGGAGGCAGAGAACTGGCTTGAGCAGCTCACCCAGAATGCCGTCTCTGTCGCTAAGCATGCGAAGGAAACCAAGGCAAGACAGGCATTGCGCGGTCCTTCGCGCGTGCTGGGTCAAACCCGTCCCCAGCCACAAGTCGGCCAGACAGTCGAGGCGGCTAGCGGACGAAGCCCAAGTAAGGGACTAGATTCGAGGACGATTAGTGAGCTTGTGAAGTTCATCGAGGGTGTCGATGGTGGAAAGACGACTACGAAGAAGGGTGTGCCAGGACGCAGCAACCCGAAGAGACGGGGTGGTGCCACGAAGTAAGCTCCTCTGCAGTGCGTGAGACGACTGTCGGTCGATTGTACGGATATTATAAACACAAAAACGAGAGATGGGATGGAAAGACTAGAAGAAACAGAACGTACGCAAAAAGTGGATCAGCATTGGGACGAAATTTTCCTTTCCAAAAACTTGTATATTGTGTGTATGGTGTATTTTTCTTCTCGGGGTAAATTCAACTCAAGATTTTGCGTTGCGATGGTTTGCGCTTTGCTTGTATGTGGCTATGTTGTATATTAGGCTAGGGGTAGTGGTCCTGCTTGCTCAAAAACATTGTGTGCATAGGTCTCAAAAATAGACAATCTCCTCCATTAATGTACCTACCCGCTTTGCTTAGCCGTAGATTGAGTGATATTGTGTGTTGCTCATGTTAGGGATGCTACTTGATGGAGCTTCGAACTCTGCTGTGCATTTGGTGACATATGCCATCAAGCTTGGTCCACGTTGCTCCTTAGAAAGCAAGAAACTGTCAAATGGAAACCGTATAAAGCACAGACTGTGCAGTATGCAAAAACAGGGCAGATAGCCATATTCGATTAATAGCAACTATTCAACTAGGGTATGCCATTGCTCCCAGCAAGGTTGTCGAACTCCAAAAAAATGCCAGATCACCATCCATCCCAGCCCATGTTAAGTTCTGCAAAGGACGAGACACCATCCCGTAAAATGTAACGCATAAAGAACGCCTTCCCTTATTTCCAAGCCAGAATTCCTACGCTGCTGCTATGCAAAACCATTAAGTCGAGAGAAAGCTGTACAGTGCTACAAGAAGTGAACGATGGACGCGAGCTTTTGGGAGAATCAAAGTTGTGAAATTTTCAGGAGCGAGAATTGAGAGAGCCCATGATGGGTGCGCCCATGACTGGAGCTGAATTGCTGTGGTATGAGCCAATGCTCTGGAAACCCCTGAGAATGGCGTCAGTTGTGATCTACTAAAGAGACATTTGCACTTACTTGGTAAGATCAAAGCCCTGCTCTTCCTCCACGAGGTCTTCCTCAACCTTAGAAACGCGGGACATGGACATTGCGGTGCGTGTCGGGCTCGCAGTATGAGTTGGGGCTGGACTACTGCTCGCAGCAATAGTCGAGTTGTTCATGTTGGAGACTTTGACAGGGCTTGATTCCAAACCTCTCATAGGCGAGATTTCGGCATATCTCCAGAAAATCGCAGGAGAGCTCTCAGGCATGCCCTGACTTGGTTTCTGAGCGGTGCTAGGAGGTGCCAAGCGAGGGTGAACGCGATGAGGAGCTGGAGTGACAAAAGAGTTGCTATCATCTTGGAGGCGTGATGACGACAAAGCGGGAGGAGATCCGGGGATATCAGAGAGTCCAAAGGAATTATTTGCAACGCGACGATGACGAGGCAATGGACTATCGTCCCCAGGGGTGTTGGTGTCTTGGGTTGAAGTCAACAGGTATCCTCCTCGATTGGGTGTGAAAGCTGGACCATTTGATGGGTATGGCTCCATCATAGGAGGCGAGCGAGAACGTGATCGTTTTACACTGGAGCCATGAGTACCACTTGGCATAACTGTGGGAGCTCGGCCGACATACCCTAAAATTGCAGGAGAGCTGGGCGCAGAGGAGGAACGAATTCCGCCCCTTCCACCTCGAGTTGAGTTCTTTAGCATATCTTCACGAGCATCTGGGTGGATCATCCACTTCATGCCCTTGCCGGGTTCATCAGTCGAGCGTGGAACCTTGACGAATGACTTGTTCAGGGACAAATTGTGTCGAATCGAATTCTGGACATGTTAGCACCACTTTGAGCTTTGCGGATAGTATCGTGACCTACCTGCCAACCATGTGGTTGCTGCGCTCTGTAGAAAGCATACCTATCTGTGATGAACCGATAAATATCGGCCAAAGTCATCTTCTCATCATCGGTAGAGAAAATGGCTTGGGAGATTATCTGGGCGTAGCTATATGCAGGCTTGATATGCATGTTAGTATCGAGGCTGAGATCGACATCGTCTCCATGCATAACCATAGTACCATTGTTGTAAGGAGATCTACCTATCAACATGGCTTGATTCAGCCGTGATTGAGCTGATGATGGTGTTGCTGGTCTTTGATAGCCGTGAGGAGCAGGAGCAATTCGTGAGCCACCAGAGAATTCGAATTGACCATTTCTGCCAGAATCTTCAACATCCTCGTCACTGGCCGTCTCATCGCCTGCAGCAGCCGATTGGATCAAACCTGATTTACGCAGCCATGCTTTATCAATATCAAGATTCTTCTGGTTTCCATCCGGATCAGGCAGTACGAATACCATCTCTATTCCCCCCACCTCAATAATTTGTCCACTGACCAAAATTCTCTCTTCATCTTTACGTATTGTGGTTCCGTTGATCTTGATACCATTTCGTCCAAAGACTCTGAGATGCCAGGCCTGTGTATCGTTGTTGTAAAAGATCATACCATGGTTTCGCGAGACTGTCTTATTCGGTCCAAGGTCGATATGGATAGGTTTATCGTAGTCTTCATCGGCAGCGCCCTCCGCGGGTTTCCGACCAATGTGGTTTCTCACAGTCTTGATGTAGTATGTCCAGTCATTTCCTGCCAATTTTGCGAAGGCCTCCACGGTGTTGCTATCTTGGTGTAGCGCGTTCGCATGTTCTTGAACGACGGCGACAGGGTGGTCGGGGAGTTTGAGTATGCGGGACACAGCGGTAACTAGGTGATCATCGTCCATTTCAATTCCAACTCGATCGTAAGGGAGCGGCATGGTTTCGACGGGTTCTGGTGAGGTTTTTCCTGCTGCTGTGGCAGGGGCCTAGGATGATGCGTTAGCACTGTTTACAGTAAACAAAAAGCAGTGGACCAACGTACGAATCTTCTACGCTTCGAAGGACGGGTTGGAGAGGAGTCTGCGATGACGAGGTCCTGTCTTGGGCCTCTACGCTCCCTCTGGGGGCGTTTTCCGGACATGTTTATGGATGCGGGAGGGACCTTGTTGTATGGTCTTTCGATGGTGGCAGGAACAACTAGGATGCGTGATGTAAAACCCTTGACGTTTGCTCTAATACTCCTGTTATGTAAGGTATTGGATGTTTGTACAGTATGTTGAATAAAATGAATGGTTTGGTTTGACACGACAATGTCGCGCAGAAAGATCGCGTCTGCGGAAGGATAGGTAGATCTGAGACGACAAATACTCGACGGGGGAAGGATACGCGATCGAACCGTCCTTTGCGTTTCCAAACAGCGACTTGACGAAGATTGGCCAAAAGGTCTGTAAGTTAGTGTAGATACGTAAATAACAATCTCAAGGTAGCTGGCTTCAGATTTGGCGTCTTTGTGATATGTTGAGGGCAAGGGTTGGGGAACAGATCATTGTGTGAAAAGTTAAGGTGCTTTCGGCGTAGCCTCGTCTGATTGGCTGGGGTTTATTGACAAGGCTTGGCTTGTCAATAGACTTCACTCTCACTTTTAATCAGCGAACTTTGTTGGCGTCCCTATGTATTGTTTCATGAGTGAACCCTCTCTGTTTTGTTAGGTAGTTAGGAAGGCCTGATCCAAACTTTTTACCTTGGTGTAATCAAGGTAAAATATATTTGCTTAACTAGGTACTTGAAAGAGGTCGAGGTTTGCCTGAAACCTGTCACCACTACCCAGGTATAGAAGGGATTTCCTGTGTTTCTCCTGTTATGAACAATCTCCGTAGCTTACTGTGGGATATCTAGTGTCTGCTGCCTGTATGCTGCTGTTGTATTACCTCCTGCTATGAAGCTGCTCTAGAAGTGGCTCTAGGTATCTGGCTCTGCTTTGGCTCAACCATACCTGGGTGCATCGTTGGACTTGCTAGAAGCCAACTATGTACTTTCCTACCTGTAAGCATGTTATACCATATCATTTACTGCCAAAGCCACAGCGATATTTGAGTATGTAAAACAGCTCCAGGTTCCATATAGAGATCTTGGGCAGATGAAATACACTTGCAGATGTGTCACCTGTGATGATACAACGGGTTATGGTAGTCTACCTATCGCATAAGTACCTAGTGACTGCATCTTACGGCATAGGTAGGTACATACCTTACTCTCTGGTAAGGGTTCATGAGTGTTTGCTTTGAAGTATGAATCAGGTGAATTAGCATGACATTGAAGACAAACTGGAAGACATGAGGTGGGGCCAAAAGACGCTAACCATGTAAGGTAAGGCTCTTTAGAGAAGCAAAGACGGATTTGCGAGCATCCTGCAGTCAACGCTTCAGCTGGCAACAACCTATCAACCTTGCAAATAATATCTAGCCTGCGAAGATGCGTGGGCGTTCAAGAAAAATCCTGCTTAAGTTGAAAGGAACAAAGATACTTCATATTTGGTAGCCTGAGGCTGCATCATGTGATCTGAGTTAATCACTTTCACACTTTACTTTAGCCTCAAATTAACTGCAGTCAATTGTTTTGATGCTGTGTCTTGCTCATCAATAAAGTTGTGTGTGCTCCAGATCAACTGGTGGAATAGCCAACACCAAGATGTCACAGGGGGGGAATAATCACAATTCTCCATACATAGATGTTGGGAATGGTCAAATACCACAAAGGGGTCAACCATGGAAGCTCTCCAAGTCCAAGCTCCAGGAGTCTGTTCTTTCTATCCCAGATGAACTAAAAAATCAATACCGCAACATTGCTCCACGACCACCGGGACTGGCTCACCCGGGTTCCGCTCCTGCTGCGAGTCTCTACCCGGCGAACATCCATCCAATACCAAGATCGTTGACAAGATCCGTATCAGGAGATGGATCTGGTTCTGGTTCAAGTTCTGGTTCAGTATCGGACTCTGATGAGAATGAGGAAGAGGAAGAGGAGAGTGAAGAAGAGGAGGAGTCTGGATCAGAAGTTGAGGGTTTCGACGATGAACGACAACCAGAGCTAGGACTGCCGTTCGACCTTCCTGGCAAGCTCTTACTGCAACCAAAACAGCATCACAATAGGAAGAAACAGAAAGCTCGCGCTGGCGCACGAAGAGTTGCGGAGCCTACCGGCGATATCAAGCTCCGCCTGAGTAAAGCCAATACCTTCTTCATGAACGGAGACTTCATCGACGCCATAGAGGTCGTTGCTGACATCGTACGCATTAATGCTGAAACTTTAGAGGCATGGACTATGCTTGCATCTTGTTGGTCGGAACTCGGCGAAGGTCTAAAGAGCGCGCATGCATGCTTGAGAGCGGCTCAGCTGAGACCAACGATCGCGGACGGTTGGATTACTGCTGCGGAACGTTTCGAAGAGGCGGGGGATATTCACGGAGCCGATCATTGCTACAGATCATGTGCTTCACGCATTAAGAATGCCGAGTTGGCTCGTCGAGGCAAGGCCAGAATGCAGGTGCAGAGAGGACAGTACAAGGGCGCAATCGGAGAATTCAAGAAGATACTTGAGCTTAAACCTCATGATCTGGAGAGCGTTCGCGGCCTTGTGTTCTGCCATAATCATCACAGAAACCAGGAGGTCATCGCAACCCTACTCCAAAAAATGTTCGACCACTACACCCAGGTAGATGACTTGCCAGAGCTGATGCCCGATTGGAACGACCTGGTAAATCTCATCAAGGCCTATCAACACCTTGATCGGCACCATGAAGCTATACAGGCGCTCACCAAATTTTCTCGGTGGTTCGTAGGTCGTGCAGACGACTTTTCTTTCGATGGGGTTGATGATGACTGCGAATGGGATGCTGATGACGACGATGAGAGGCGGGAGGAGTTGTATGATTATGAGAAATATGATGGCTATCCACTGTATGGTGATGCTCTACCGCTCCAGCTCCGAGTAATGCTGGGTGAGAGTCGGTTTAGAATTGGAAATCACGATGAAGCAATAGTAGGTTACCTACCCGTACACTCAAAGAGACGCCGCTAAGCATGAACAGCGACATTTCGAGTGGCTGGATCCTGCTGATGAGACTGGTGAGTGCAGAGTGGACGACTATCAAGACAACTACCTGGAAGTGGCCAACCTTCTCTTTGAAGGTGAGCTACCACAACGTGCTCTTGCATTCTACAGTCCTCTTCGCCAGGCCACAGAAGACGATGCATTCGTGTGTCTCCATATCGCAAGATGTTTCCGCATGATCGGTGTCACCTTCAAAGCAGAGCAGTACTACGCCAAAGCCATAGATCTCGACGGACACAACGTCGAAGCTCGTGTAGAGCTAAGCGATCTGCTCATGAAACGCGGCGAAGAAGAGAAGGCGGGCCGGTACATCCTCGAAGCCGATCGGCTAAAAAAGGGACCGACCAGAGAGAGAAGAAAGCGAAAAAGGGATGCGAAAAAAGAGCTGCAGCTACAGGCCAATACAATCGAGGTGTCTAAAGCAAGAATGAAGCGTGCCGTCAAAGCCCGCACTAGCAGAAAAAGAGTTCAGGCCCAACCTTTACAGAGTGAGGAAGAAAGGGCTGCGGCGGAGGAAAACTATTTGAGAGAATGTTATGCCATGTATCTTGAGGATCGCGATGGTATGAGGAATGGAGATGGGGCTTCTTTGGAGCGTTGGGCAGATGCTGCTCGGACCCTAGTGGAGGACTTCAAGTCGTTCCGTCCATTCTATCCTCAGCTGGGGCTGGGAACAGATATACCCATAGGACACAACTCTTTCCAATACAACAAAATGATTGCCAACGAGCTCCTTCCGGAAAACTGGAGAGGCATCGATTTCAACAGCTGGCTAGATATATTCTTGGAGTATGCTCTGTACCTGGCAAGAATTGGAGAGAAGAATGAGTCGTATGATATCTGTGATGCAGCGCTGAACTCTACGGTTTACAAATCGTCTGCCGAGGATACCTTCTTAATCAGACTGGTGTGGTGTAGTAAGTATCTCCAGTTCCCAAGATGTGATGTCTATACTAACTCGATAATTAGCTTGTGCATTGTTCGCTGCAGATGAGACAGCTTGCTACCGTCTTTCTCTCCTCTTAATGAAGGACGAAGACTTTGTCAGCGATGCCTACCGAATGTTCTCCGCCGTCAACGCAATGTGCCACTCGCCATTATCGTGGTACATGGGAGGTCCGAGCAAGAAATACATCCGCAGACAGATCGGCCTCATGGACAAGCTAGTCAAGTCATCTACGGGACCCAGTGGCGAGTTCACAGACGCACGTCTCGATATCGCGCTGCTGATGCTGTACGGCCATATCATGTATACTAGTGAGAGCTATGATCTTGCTCTTGGTGCGCAACCCCTCTTGTTTCTCAGATTGAACTTGCTGACATCCTGCACAGATTACTTCCGCCGCGCCTTCACCCTCGATGAATCCAACGCCCTGATTGCCCTCTCCATCGGCTTAATCTACATCCACCTCTGTCTCAACCGGCGCACCAACAACCAACCCGGTATGCTGCTGCAAGGCACGACCTTCATCTTCCACTACCACGCTCTGCGCACGAAATCCTCGCACCGCGACGAACGCCAAGAAGCACACTATAACGTTGCGCGGGTCTACGATCTGCTAGGCATGGGCTGCGAGGCGCTGATGTACTACCACAAGGTGCTGGACGAGGCCAAGGCAGGCGAGGAGAGCGATGACGGTGGCGAGAAGGTCATGGCATGTGCTAGAGACGCGGCGTATAATCTGCAGGTCATGTATTTGAATGTTGGCAATGAGATGTTGGCGCGGGCGATCACGGAACGCTGGTTGGTGTTGTAGGATAAGATGCGAGATAACATATAGGCGTGGGAGTTTGAGGGTTTTGCGCTGAGCTACACAATACGATACGATACTAGTTGATTTGGGCCAGTTCATTCAATACTTGAGGTAGGCAGGAACTCGTCTGAGCTGAAAAAAATTCCCAGACCAGCAAGCGCCTCCATTACTATTGGAAGAGCTCATGCTCCTTCCACTACCTTCCATTTGCTTTGGTACAAACGCATTGCCGCTTAGTGGAGGCCACGTGATTTGGGCAGCTTCAGTTCACAAGTGAATCGGCTAGAAAATGGTAGTATCCGCACTTCCCACTCTAAGATATTTGGCGACCATGCATGCATTCAACTCAAAGTATTTCCTCGCAGCACCTCCTAACGATCCGGCCTCTGAACGACCACCTCCATCTTTAAAGACACCGCCTCTAATCAAATCCTTCGCCTTGAGCCTGACTTTGGGAAAAGTGTGACGGTACAAGGGCACGAACGAGGTCTAATGCGACTTGGGTAAAGTGATTGTTTACAAGGAGAGAAAGAGATTCGTAAGGAAAGCTCTGACTTAAGCTATTTACACAATATGCATAGGTTAAAGTGAGACTATTCACAAAATATGAAAGTCACCTGATCATTCCCTTACAAAAAGCAGGCCCAAGGGAAATGCAGAAACCTTCCGCGGATGTACGCCCGAAGATGAACAAAACGAAGGGCCAAAGCTGCCAACCACGATCTCTCGACTCAAGAAAGTGCAAGCAACGAAAAGAATACTATCCTTCGGTCCAAAAGTGAAAATTATCGTGCATCTGATGAGACACGCCAGTGTCAGGATTGCATTCTCTCTCTGTGTTGGTACTATATGCCGACACATAGAAGCGCCAAAAGGGCAGCGGTGTGGGGAATTCGACCCGCTAATCAAAGATCCGGATCTAACGCAACTGCGCTTCGCTCAATCCCACTGGTTTCGCAAGAATTTTGGGCCTATGCTGCGGTTTACACATATTGTAGCATCACTTTAACCCGGGCTTTACGCACTGTTCATATAGCATTCCATTCCTTGTAGAAAGAAGGCTTGAACATTGTTGCCTGGCCAGATGTTCGATCGCTTGGCGATTCCAGAAGGAGAAGGTAGTGCTGGTCAAGAAAACAATATCAGATCTTTAGAGCCTGGGTCAGGTCGCGCTCCGAAAGCTGATCGACCTCCAAGCAGTCTGAAAATACATGCTTAATCAGTACGGCGGCAGATTTGTTGCTCATCTCTCATTCGAGCTACTGCGCCGAGTTCCACGAGGAAGTTGCTGGTAAAGTTAGGTGGTCTCCCTGACATGGCCCTCGATCAAAAAGTCGTGGCCAGTTTTGGTGCTGACATGCAACACAAATTTTGTACTGGATAACATCAATTACAAGTGACATGAATTCCCTAATTAGGAAATGATTAATCAAAACTCCTACTATAGGCACAACCCTCAGGAGTTGAGGAAAACAGGGGATAATAGAGATCGCCGTCCCCGTACTTTCAACGACAAATCGCTGCATATCCGTACGCTGAGTACACCAATAGGTCCAGGCACGATCCAGAAAAGGAGTACAAGATATGGGCAACAATGAGATGGGAGAATGTAGATTCAGAACCAGTTCCAGAACCGGTTCCAGAAACTGAACCAAGTCGAGATCTTCAGGGCTCTGAGCTTACCTTCCGATACTATTCCAGCTCCACAAAAAAACCCGTGAGAAGACAGAGAAGAAAAGGAGAATGGCAATGAAAATGAACCTAGGATTGAAACTATGACTACCAGAGCCAGAGATTTCGGTACCCGAGGAAGGTCAAGTACCTGGAATGCTTAAGCCATCATAAATCTCTGAAGCAGAGACTGCCGAGCAGGGGATGAAAAAGAGCCGGAGATACAGCGCAAATTGAATGAAGCATGAGAAAAAGGAGGTAGGTGTAACCAGCAAATAGCCAGACAAGCAGCCATCGAACTCAAAGAAGCCACAAGGAGTATATAACAAGCTTACCAGCAACAGAAGGTGAAAGAGTTTCAAAGGATCATGGGAGAAGCAGGTTGACAGCATTGAGGTTTCTAGACGACTCCATGGGAGGTTTGCCGTGAACTTAACATGGGAGTCAGGACACCGCACTGTTCACACACCCGCCGAAGCGTACAAGAACTGTCCTCAGCGTATGATCGACTTCTTTGAGAGCAACATGGACTTTTGCGAAAACGAGATTGTTGTTGATACATGACCCTGCTGAACCGATCACCCAAATTAAGCTGCTGGCTCGAGTATACCAATCCCACCCAGCGCGGTTTGGAGTGTAGTAAGGAGTGGTTAAAAGGTCGAAGAAACATATCGACCAACTTGGATATACAATACATATAACGGAATCGCATGGCCTTCATTATATAAAGTTCACCTCCCGCTTCTCAAGTGATGCCGTCGAAGCTGTTGTACGGAGTACGTTATACAACACGTGAGGGTCGCCGTTAAAGCACGTGAAGGACAAATACCCACCAAGTCTCGCTTATAGGAGAATGGACAAGGGACCTTGACGACATCTCTTCAAATCAACTGCGTCATGTGTTTATTTGTTTGCCGGCACTTTTCCGTTCACGCCCCTGTAAGACTTCCATGTCTTCCCATGCTATTCTGAAGATCACTCAATTATGTACGGAGGATACCGTGCGCGAGTAGCTGTTATAGAGAGTCTTGGCCGGATCACGAATCGTGCCGGAGCAAATAGTCCGGTGCATCCAGTTGTCGCTGCTTGACAACTGCTGCAAACAGACGTGTTGTAGGAGCCATCCTTTTCCTCAATCCTCTTTTCTTCCCTTTCAGTCTGATGGCACGAAGCTTGAACTTCCAAGCAAAGAGGTCTGGGGAAGACAGAGCCCCAACCGCTGCTAGTGCAAGGGGACATTGACTCGAGAGTGCTAACCGGCTGGCGGAGGGTTAAAGCGGGCTTTACGTTCGTCTACTCTACTGCTGGGATGACCCGTCATGGATTTTTTCTATTGCATATGACGTTTCCCAGATCTTAACCTCCGAGCTCACTCGAAAATCATTACCTCAAGACTAGGTTGAGACATCCAGTCCATGCAATCGAAGTATTCTCTCCGCGATCAGTGGGACCAACATTGGAGTTCTAGGTAGCGATCAGCTATCGACAGTCCAGAGTTGATGTAGCCTGGGACCAGATGGTATTTGTACATGGGATTTCATGTTAAACTTTTCAATCTGATGAAAGCTCCACGCTAAAAAAATAAAATAAAAAAGAACTATCATCATCATGCTTCTAACACCCCACAGCAGCTATTTGTATAAGAGGTTTGCCTTTCCTCGCTTTAAACTTCTTCACCTCACCATCAACTCATCTACTCCATCGTAACTATGATGTACACTTCCGCCATCGTCGCTGGCTTCGTTGCTAGTGCAGCCGCTGTTCCAGTCATCAGTCAAATTGCCGATGAACAGATTCAAGCCCCTGTCTCGCCCACAACCACAGCTGCTCTTAGCACACCATCCATCGGTTACGCTAGAGAGCCAGAGGCGACCATCACCGACTTTCCATACGGTGTATACTCATACGATCAGAGTGACTACGTGAACAGTGCGGCGCTCTCCACCGTTACCTCCATTGCTGGCCTTGCAGTCGCCGATATCCCAGGTGCCGACGGCGCTGTGCCATATCTTGTCCCGAGCAACCCAGCAGCCACCAGTCATGGTCCATACTCCGGTACGCCAACCACCATTGGTGCCATCTCCAACTCACCAGTCGGCACCGCCATCCCAATGCTGCCACCCAACCCAACAGCTCTTATCTACAATCCAAACGGCGAGCTTAACAACCAGCAACCACTCCCGTACACCCCAGCAGGCGGTTTAGGCACAAATGGCACCGAACCCGTCTACCGCGTGCAGTCAGATTTTGACTACCAATCCGTTCTCCTTGGACTCTACCAGGAATGGATCGAGTTGGACCTCTTCCACAACATTCTTGCCCAATTCTCTGAGGAGGAATTCACTGCTGCTGGACTCACCCCCAGCGATCGTTTCCTGATCGAATTCATGGCCGACCAAGAAGCTGGTCACGCAACGCTGCTCTCCAACCTGCTTGGTGGACCAGGCGGCGCTACTCCTCAGTGCACATACAACTACCCCTTCGAGACCGTTCACGAGGCATTCGACTTTACTCAGAAGCTCACCCGCTTCGGTGAATCTGGAGTCTGGGGTTTTCAAGCCCATCTCGATTCCCGCGAGGTTGCCCAGCTCCTCGATCAGTCTATCGCTACCGAGGCTCGCCAACAGATGATCTTCCGCCAATTTGCTGGACTCTTCCCCATGCCCGTTTGGTTCGAGACTGGAATTCCACAATCATGGGCCTGGACACTTCTCGCACCCTACATCTCAAGCTGCCCATCCAATAGCAAGCGTCTTGTCTGGCAGAATTTCCCTGGGCTCAAGGTCATCAACCAACCCAACTCCGCCCGCATCAATGCCACACAGACAGCTTTAAACGAGACTACTGGATTCGGTCCCGCCGCTCCAAGCTCTGACGTACCAGCCGCCGAGTCTTGCCTTCATAACTCTACCCAAGGGTTTTCTTGCACATCTGCTGTCTCGCAGAACCGCACCATCCCGCTCTCTTATCCCGGCCGTGTCGTCTTGCTTGAGTGGGAGAACGCTGGTCTTGCTGTAGGCCCTAACAACTCATACGTAACCGCCACATCCGCATCTGCACCCAACTACGTCGTCTGGGTTTCACAACTCAACGTCACATACTCTGATGTCACGAACATCTCAGTCGTTGATGGAAAGAACTATGGACAGACCATTCAGCCAGATGTGTCGACTTACGAAGGCGATCCAGCTATCAATGGCACAATGTTCATTGCCATCACTGATACGATGATTCCTTATACCGCGTTCAACTTGAGTCTGATCAATCCTCATGTTTTCGCTGGTCCGTTCTTGTACCAAGCTGGTTAAACAGTCAGCCTGTTACTGGGTGAAAGGTGGAAATGATGTACAATTTAATGATATGAAGATGATATTTAAGGTTTGCTGGCAATGGTTAGAGAAATATGTTTAATTCAACATGTATATATAAAGAATAATAGTCACTTTAGACGTAATACAACCTAGCTTTTTCCACATGTGTTAGTCTATCACCGAGTTCAATCATGAAACCTGCATCCCCCACTAATTGACTTCCATCTCTCAGGTACCAGAAGCATTTGGTCGTATCTTCGGCAATGACCACAATGCAGCGACGCACAAAACCCTCACTGAGATATTAATATTCTGTACAGACAACAGAACTGCCCATGGCCATGGCGTCTTGATTTCTCGAGTTCACCAGCACATCAGGTGCAATAATTCATTGCGCAAGGACGCAACACCTGAATTAAATTTGGACTTATTTTACAATATTCATCATCATAGTGTCCTCAGAGTGAAGTGAAAATACGAACCAAATCTTCGCAAATCTGGATGGTTGCGAGCATGGCGGCTCGTACCTCAATCTGTTTGTGTGTGGTGGTTCTGCTCTGATGCTGACAGTTCTATCGGAAACGTAGACTACTCATGTGGACAAGGATTCGTAGTCTGCAATGGCGCTAAGAGAGACATGGGGAGCGCGTTGCAGCTTCTGTTCTGTGTGTGGTGATAGTTGCTGCGTACAATATCAAGATCGTATCGACATCATCGCCGGGGGCAGAGACTGATCGACTAGTAGTGTGGGCATCACTTTTCAACCTGATTTTGAGAGGTATAGCAGCTTCCTCTCAGTGTTCTGTATGTGGTGATGTATCGTGTTTCGAGATCGTGCGGTCTGGTTGTCGTCACTAACTTGAATATTTTGGGAGGTTTCGACGTCGAGTGAAGCTTGGGGTCTCTGGTGAAACGTGCTGCAAATGCTATGCATTGGTGAGAATAGTACCGCGGTCAGGTTCCCATGTTATTGCTGAGTGTAAAGCCTGTCCCGTGGAAGGGAGGGCCATTTCTCGTGGTCGTCGTAGTGTTGTTCTCGGTGCTTGCTTGGTGGATGTGACAGTTGTCCCTTCAAATGGATCAGAACGGGCGTTTGCTGGGCTGGACATGCCATAAAGGAAAATGCCTAGCTCAGGAGGCTTGTTCTGACCCTTCCGAGGGACTTTCGAGGTGTGCTTTCCAAAGACTTCACATTTCATGTTTGCTGCACAGCGAACTTCACAAAGCAGACCATACCACTAATTCAGACTCTTCTTATTTACTCCTTCAGCAACTATACCCAAACCGCAAACGATGAGAAATTCAACCCAGTCGCGGACGCTACGCAGCGATGCGGTATATCTGACGTAAAGAGAGAGATATCATGTACAAACGGTAATTAATATTCCCTAGTAGTATTCCGTACTTTTGCAAAGTCAGCAACCCTGAAAATCTAAACTGCCTGGGAGTTCCGTAAGCTGAATATGCATGTGCGGTGCGAGGTATCCTATAATCGTACATAACACAAATCTTCCCCGTGGTCTTCCGTGATATATGTTGGATTCTTCCGGTCCGTAAAATGAAGCGGAAATTGTGATACCTTATCGTAGAGAAAGTGCAGAAGTCAACGCGCGATCACATATGCGCGGTCATGACATCCATTTTGTCGAACGACTTGGAGCAATTCGGGCATTTCCTCATGCGATTCGCAATACGATCGTCAACACAGTGATTGCAGAACAGATGGCCACACGTTTTTAAGATGGTGTTTTTGAAGTCTTTCCGGCAAATAGTGCAAAGCGCAAGAGTCTAAGAGTGTCAGCATATTTCAACAACCTCTTGCAGATTGAGAAAAACCTACCCGCAACATTTCCTCCTCACCTGATTGGTTGCTGAGACTCTTTTGCTTCCATGTGTCGCGTTCTTTCTGGGATTGCTCCAACCTGACCTTAAGTTTCTCGTTCTCTAGCTCCGTAACGTTGATACGTTGCTTTGCGGCTGCATTGTTGGTGTCCTTGGACTTGAGTAAACTGGTGAGTTCTGCGACTTGAGTTTTCAGAGTGTCACATTTGCTGGTGGCGTCCCTCGTCGTTGCTTCGAATTTCTTGTTGTCTGCCATGATCGAAGTATTGGATTGCTTCATTTCTCCCAACTGCTTCTCAAGGTTCCCTAGCAACGTTTGATTTGATGTCTCCACGTCCTTCAGCTGTGTAATGATTTCCGAGCTTTTCGCATTCTGAACTCTAAGATTCCGAACCTCTGCGATCCGTGTATCCATATCCTTTCTAGCAGCGAAATACTTCTGATCTGCTTTAGATTTTTCTGCGGCCAGGATCTGCACCCTCTCCTCAAGAACGGTGAAATCCATAACTTTCTTCGTCGCCAATGCTTGCACACGCTTGTAAGCACTCTGCAACGCCGGAAGCTCCTTGTTTATGGATTCGAATTCTCTCTTCAGAGCTTCATATGCATTTCTTAGGTCTGACAGATTTAAAGCATCGATCTCTGGTCTTTGGAGAGGCTCAGGCGATAGTTGTTCAATTTGCGTCTTTAGACGCTCCAGCTCCATTTCCGCGGCTGCTATCCTATCGTCCTTGGCTCCAACCAGTTCTTGAATATGCTGGTGGGCTGTATGGTCTTGGTCCGTAGAAGCCTTCCGCATGCTGAGCTCAGCGCTAAGCTCATCTCTTGCAGATCTGATTCGACTTAGATCGGCCTCGACTCGTTGCAATTGACCCTCTAGCTCTCCCGTCAGTATCTCGTTCTCGCTTTCCACCTGTAGTCGGTATGTAGTGCGCTCGGCCTGGAACTTTTCTGCATCCTGGCGGAGTTGGATGTTCGTAGCCTCGAGATGGTTGATACGACGTATGACATCCTCGTGCTGGATCCGGAACTGTTTGAATAACTCGGTCTTTGCATAGTCATCTTCGTTGAGACTGGAAAGCCGGGTGCTCGCTGCTGTAAGCTGCTCCGTTAGTGTCTTATTTTCTTCGGTGACAGCATCGAGTTGCTCCTTTTGCTTTTCGACGACAGCCTTAGCCTCTTTGTATGCCGATGAAGAACTGGCCCTCTCTTCTTTAATTTCGTTTGCCATCTGGACATCTTCGACACCTCCAATTCCGCTTCCCCCGCTATTGCCCGTTCCAGCGATTGCTTGTTGCTCAAGTTTTGCGACTGCTGAACTCTTGGCTCTATCGAGTCGTTTCTCCGCTTTGATATATCGTAGAGATGCCGCTTCAAGTCGTTCGCTGATCTCGTCCTTCTGTACCTTCAGTCTGTCGAATTTGACCAAATACTCCTTCTGTGATGCTAACAGCTTCGTGAGTTTGCCCTGCAGATCTGGAACACTTGACGGTTGTTCACCACGGGAGCTTGATAAGTTGGTAAAAAGGTTCGAGAGTTTAGACTTAATCTCCTTGCTCTTCGCTGCCAGATGTGTTGAGAAATCCTCACTACCCTTGAATTGGATAGATGTCGAAAATGATACTGCAATAAGTTAGCAATATGACCACTTAGCGTGTATGTAGGAACTGACTATCGGCACCGGTATCTGGAAGCTGATCTTCTGAGAGGAGTCTGACTTCATCGAGGAGCTATGAAGTATCAGCAGATGTGATGAGAAGCCTAGCAGCAGAGTTGCTTTACCTGTGACCACCATGCATCTATGACTCTGAGATGATCATCATGGTCAAGCGCTTTCTTCTGAACATCTTTCAACTGAGATTCCAATGTCGTCTTCTCACGCTTATACTCCTGCATCTGCCTATATATCGCATCCTTCTGATAATTCTGCGGTGCCACCTGTCAGCATATCATTCCACCCTCATGTATAGATCGACGACGCATCTGTATGAAGGAAGAATCGGAAGCATGGAGTATAGTGCTGACATTTGAAGGGTATTCATCTGTAAGGCTAGGCATGCTATTGATAGCAAGCCGCGCATTAGCACCAGCGACAGAAACCAAAGACAATGCGATAAGCCAACAGAAAAGAAATAGGTAGTCAGAAGGCATCTCTGGAAATGTCCACGGCTCATGGGTGGTATCGATGTTCTTTGATAACATACCTCTAAATCTTTTGCCCATGGCATGTCTGAATCAGCGTCGCGGCTACGGCTGCCGTTGACAGCCTGCCTCTTGGTCGGCGGCGCAAGGTCATCTTGAGTGGCAGAACGCTTTCTGTCTTCCATTTTGCTAGAGAGGGCGACGTGAGAAGACGTTGATAGGGAGGCAACTGGCATCTCATATATGAAGGTACGTCGTGGCACATGTGCATGCAGAGATCAACAGTATATCTGCGATCCTGGCAGAAACGACCCAAAGCACCGTGAAGCCTATTAAAGGCCAATATTGATAGCGCGGGTGTGTTGTTGGTGAGGGAGGTCGTTGTCAGTAGTGGTAGATGAAATTTGTGATGGAGGTGAGGTTCAGGTATGTCAAATTAGGACGAAGTTGTACCACGCTAGGTGACTCTTCGAAGAGCCAAGACCTTTGCCCCATTAAATATCTGCGAGGCTTCGACTTCACCAAATATCTTATAACTTACCTCGTACTCTTTCACCACCACCACAACAACTTCTACAAAACTCCTTTTTGCTACACATATAAACTCAACTGTAATCTCTAACATCCCATCTATTCTGCATGCGAGAAACCGTACCATATACCAAGCACAAATAGCTGCAACCATGTCTCTCACCATCAAGAGACCTACCAAGTTTGCGCCAAAGGCTATGGTTAGGAGAAGGCCTGCGCCTCCTCCCCCAAAAACTGTCACTTCTCCAGCGGAAGAATCTCCAATCCAATCACAGCCTTCTATACCTACAGAGGTTCTATCAGTCCCGGGTCAGGCTCGCAACGACTACGTTCCGCAAGAGCCCCCCATCACAGAAGCTGCCCCACAGCCAACTCCCACGAACACTACCTCTACACAACATGACCCGGTCGCGGCTCCTGCAGAACAAGATGAGCAGATTACGGTGCAGAAAGATAGTGATCAGTACAAACCACCAGACGTTCCTCCCGCCGGTGCTGCTCTGAACCTCTCTGAACCGGAACCAATACTCACAGACACAGACACACCCCAAGCTGACGACCCTCCTCATGAAGCTGTTCTCACAAAAGATACTCCCCAACCAACTCCCGCCGACACAACACAGAACGATGCTGCTGTTCGAGAGCCTCTTATTGCGGAAGACACCCGGCAGCCAATTGACACGGGTACAACTCCGTCACAGCAAGTTTCGACATCCGCACTACAATTGCAGGAGACTGTGGTACAGACTGATGCTCTTCGAAATTCCAGCAAGAAGAGGAAAGGGGCCCCAGGTGCAGGCACGGCTCAGAGTCAGAAACGTGCACGTGCCAATGAACCGGCTGCGGCGGTAGAGGTATCTCCAGCTCACAAGAGAAAAGATGCTCCAGAAGGGCATGTGGAAGTGCCACAAAAGCGTAAGTATTGCGACCTGGTATTCTTAGATGGGGAGTGAATGGCTAACCCGAGTTACAGGTGCACGAGTCGAAAAGCTACCTAAAAAGGCAAAAGCAAAGGGAAAAGTAAAAGCAAAGATAAACCCAAAGCCAGCGAAGCCTGAAGCTGTGGCCGATGACGATAGCGATGACGATATCAGAGAAGTACCTGTTCAAATGGTTGTAGTACCCGGTATTGAAGGAGATCTCAGAGAATCGACAGAAGCAGATGACGCACGGTTGGACGAGCAACCGGATATGAGAAAATCGATAGGAGCAGATGACGCACGGTTGGACGAGCAACCGGATATGAGAAAATCGATGGGAGCAGATGACGCACGATTGGACGAACAACCGGGGAAGGAGAGGCTAGCACCTGGTAGGAAGCGGAAAAGCAAGAAAAAGAACAAGCTCGTCACTATCATAAGAGAGCGTGTAGGTGGTAATGAAGACGATAACTCGGAGGAGGAGATCATCGATAGAGATCGGAACGCTGTACGGGACATCATCAAAAACCCGGGTATTGGCAGAGACTTCTCAAGAGGAGCTGATATTCGTAAGAAGCGGGCGGAGGAGAGGAAGGAAAAGAAAGCCAAAAGAGCGGCACTGTGTAATCATTGGAGCACCACCCTAACAGACGATGAAGAAGAAGCTGCAGCGGACGCTGCGGCGGAAGTAGAAGCAGAGGCTGCCGAGGCTTCTGAGCTTGCAGGCGTCGAACGACCAGATGCGGCTGTTGATGGTGAGGATGACAACGATGGTAGTGCCGATGCTTCTGAAGCCCCTGTTGCCGCATCCCTTCGCAAAAAGAAGGAGCCCGCTCGAGCTATCACCGGCCCGCAGATGCACATTGTCAATGGTGTACTTGTCGTTGATCAGAACTCCACCCAACTAAACCGACAAGCAATGGCCGACGCTGAACGTGATGAGGAAGAATTAGAAGTTGTTGAAGACAATTTTTCCAGACTGGTCAATCATGGCACCCACGGAAAGCAAAGACCTGTCAAAGACTGGACGCGTGAAGACGAGAGAAAGTTCTTCGAGGGCATTCGAAGATATGGCTCTGACTTCGATCTGATTGCTACACTCTTAGGACGAGGACGCACTGCTCGCCAATGCAAGCTCAAGTACAACAGAGAAGACAAGAAAAATCCAGAGAGAATCACTCGCGCGCACAAAGGCATTCCAGAACCTCCGTCCGATGATGAGATGCCAGGCGAGGATGATTCCTTGGGAACTGCAACGCCACCGGACAATTCTCGGGTGGACTTGGTTGACAAATATAAGCGAAACATCGAGGCCAGCATCGGCGAACGCCTCGAAAATCCACGCGAAATCATGGCAGGCCTAGCAGCAGCGAAACGCGAAAATGACGAGCAGTTCGCTGCAAATCTTAAGGCGCAAACTGACATTGCAGCCTTATCAGGACGAATTATTCTGCTTCGGGGGAAGATTAGAGATGCCAAAAGGGACTTCGCGCCTTTTCACGCCCTTGAGGAGGAGTTGAGACTCTTGGAGGGTGAAGCTGGCGACGTCAACGTTGCGGCGAAGGAAGGCGGAGGTAGTGGTCGGGAGGCTAGTGCAGCGCCTAGACCTAAGCCTGCTGCGAAGAAGAGAGGGAAGAAGAATCCACACTCGAGTGGTACGAATGGTCCAGAGACGGAGATCATTCTTGAGGGCTAGGCGTTTTTACGCATTGAAAGAGCGATTGGCTTTGATGTGATATACTATGGGAAGGATGGAAAGTTTTGCATCACATTTGGGAAAGCATGTTTTGTACAAATACTACAAGGAAGGCACGCAATACATCTTGCGAACTAATTTTTGGACGATGAAAGGTACCGACACACGACTTACGACACATACGACATCACATACGGATCCTCAACACCCTCTGGCAACATTACTCGGCACTATCGATTTCCTTCGGGTGAGTCTGATGAAAAGGACACGCTATACAATTCTACCATAGTCTGCTCCCATTGGGGGGATACCCTACGGTGTATCATTGGGACTTGAGCAGGAAGTATGTACAGAGAATACAAATATCATGAATTGTGCCCCGTTTCTTTTGTGTTTTGATGTGATGTTCTTTTTCTTTGTGACTGTTGAAGAATTGATGCATATTCAAATTCAAATGGCAAGTGTTGTTGTGCTATCTTGATGAGGAAGAAACGATTTGATTATCCGGCCCATACTGCTTTATACATGGCTCTGGGGCATTAGCTTGCTGTGTATGCCTCTACATTTGCTTCTCTTTTTGTCCACATGTTGGAGACGTGCAAGGGGCATCTTAATTTAACGCAGCGGAATTTCCGCTATCATCTCAACATCCCGATACAGTGGGGAGACTGGAGAACGTTGCTGTTTCTTGCCTTGCGTTGAGCCACGCGGCCAGTCTCAGACGCCCACTCATTACGGCGGGATTCTTGCATAGGTGACCCTCTCAGTTCTAGGCGGATATGGAGCAGCACACAACTCAATCATCAAGACCCGTGAGTCTTCTTCAACGACTACAAACGTGGACACACTAGCTTCAGTCCTCCATCCTTCCATACAAAAATTTCAAACATTTGATACACAACTCAACTTTCATCAGACATGTCACTTGATCACATCCAAGAGACATTACGTTCACCGAACACTACAGTCTACAAGGCATGAGATCACTCGTGTATATTCTCACGCTCTTGGCAATTCTTAATTTGAGAGAATCTAGGCCCTGAAAGCGGGAATAAGGGAAGATAAGTGAGTTCCTGGGAGCGAGAATTTTGAGGATGTACTTCCTCGCTTAAACAGATATGCTTGATCGAATTTAGGTACGGGGAGTAAGGTGGCCAATTTGTCGCTTTAATCGAGCTACGGAGGAACCAGTTTTGGACCTTATAAGCAGTGTGTATCGAGACGTTATCGTGCATAAAAACATAGCCATCGCCAACTCCTTATAATATGGGAGCAGTCCTTGGTTTAGAGCTTCGAAATACGAATTCGCTGAGTACCAATGCTTCTTCGACTCGAAATCTCGGTCCATAATATATCAATGTGTACGCTGACATCTCATAAGGCACCGCAGATCACCCTCATTTTGTTGTGGCAGTCGTACGTTTGAAATATACTTCGTTCCCATTGTTCTTGAGGATGCCTCGATGCGCGGAATCGTCATGCCCTGCTCTTTCCAAAGTCTTGACCAATCTATTCACAGAAGGTTGTCCAAGTCGTCGGTGAAGCTACCATAATTCGGTCTTTGTAAGATAAGTCATCGTGGAACGTCCCCACACCATGAATGGGTGATCAAGCATGCGCATAATCTTTGCAGGAGCGGGTGAATAGTCTCAGTGTTCAACTTTGTCGGCCAAGTTGTTAGAGTAGACCTTTAACTTTTGTATATCCTGCAGACAGAGTAGTAATCCGGTGTTTGAATCCATTACATGAAAGGGAACGTTTCCGATAGGGGTTTCGACTGTCAGAGTTCCTATTGAAGAAGCTCGTCCCTTAACAAAATTGACAGTGATCTTACCGGCTGTTGATAAGTCCATCTCGATGCTAAGTAGCCCTATATAAACCTCCGCCTGTGGTCGTCCAACGGAAGATAAAAACGCAGCTCAAGTGTCGATCATGATGTCAACTAGGACATTCATGATTAAAGCTACAGCAGAGGATATGATCTAGTTATCCTGACTCCTGAGTGTCTTCAGCCACAATTCCAAGTTACGCCTCATGTTTCGAGCTGTTTTTAGCCGGGTGGTCTTCAAAGAACATAGACCAGACCAAGTTAATGCGGTCCAGACCAAACCAGGACCTACCCAGACCAGACCAGTCCGATCACTGGCTTTATCCAACATCATTCTGCTGATTCCGACTCCAGCTACGCGAATGAACCAAGGAAACAATACAAGTAGTATAAGTCATGACTGAAAAACTTGCTGTCGACGCTAGCAACTGCCAATCTCATACTTCGGTACTTATTAAACGTCCACATACGACTAGAGACTGAGGAGAATTGGGCTAACTCGACAGTCTCTGCACCCATGAGCCTTTGATCATAAGAAATTGGAAACCCGTTACTAAGGAAACCGCTATAATATCACTGTCTTAAGCAATGTCAGGGGTTCTCCACTCTTGTTTTCGACTGTTAGATTTTCGACTCTTTTGTTTTCGATTTTGTTATTATCGACTCTTCTATTTCCTCTAATTCACTATCAAATCTATAATGTATTCCATAGCTCCGCAGCCAAGCTTCAGTCGTATGCTCGTTGTCGGTCGTCTAGATCTCATTACTTTCCTCCCTTGACATACAGGACATTCGCTTCGTAGAGGCGCCGCTCGGAACACTTCCTATATGTCAAGGGAGGAAGTTAATGCTATGAATGCTTAGATTGACTATAAGAGAAAGAAATTCTAAGAGAATCAAGCTATACATACAGGTGGGTTGTCAAGTATGGAATGTGTTATAGGATGAGTCTTGATCCTGGATCCTGTTCATGATCCACGACCCTGATTACACATACTCTACATCATCCCCCTCCTAGACTAGTTCTCTCTCCCGGTGTGAAAAGTCCGTGGTGTTAAGGGTGCTGAAAGGGGTTTAGTGCTGATGCCGATTTGTGGTAGCTTCGTAGTACAGAGATCGATATGAGCGGTATGACAGTTTTGATTGAGTCGAGGGGAAGAGACAAATGACATGGCAAATGCTGTGAGATACCAAAAAAACAAGACGTTGGATCCGGTACGAGTCGGAGATTGTGTCGTCTGCCAAATCAATGGGACGTTGATTGAGGCTGTTCCAAATGAGAAACAGGGTCGCTATATCGCAGAATGCTTCCTGATTGAGCTGGCTGATGGAATTGATAATGAGTGAAAAGTTTTCAAAGAATTGGGTCCGGATTCTGTGAATAGCTTCATTAATTCCCAAGCGACAGCAAGCTCTAGAGAGCTACAGACATCTCCTGAGCATGTGCCAATAAATGGTATGCTTAAAAGTATATACAAATAATGTAGTAAGTCTCGGTTTGATGATTGGAAGCTTGTTGCGTGCGTGGTGAGAATAGCGATTTTGTTCCATTTGGACCGGTGGTGAAATGAGGCGATGAGGGTATAACGAAAGAATTGCTAGTTAATCTGGCTAGACGGAGAACCAGCAATTCCTTTTGAGAGGAGAATCTAATATCAAAGGATGGATATAGTATACATTTGACTATAAGAGATTCTAGGAAGGAGGAAGATCCAAGAGAACTTGGCGGTATATACAGGCGCCAAGTGCAGGCACGTGACATGCATACTCTACAGCATAGTAGCTCCTCTCAATCTATTGTAGCATTCATTCAATCTATTGTAGCAAACTTTGCGTCGATATATGGCTGCGCTTTGCTCAGGAGATCCAGGTGATTCAACATAAACGCGGATCTCGTGTAAAATCAAAGAGGCGTATTCTGCATTCTTAAGAAGTTGGCCATTGATCAGACTTGGGAGATGATGCGGCATTCGCGGATCGAGATTCTGGCTCATACCCCTTAGCTGCTGTATATGGTCAGTATGCTGAGTACCATGGTTCAAAATACCTTGCGAATCCACGCCACTGATGCTCAATATATAGTATGCGCCCATAGTCTTTGCAGAGTGGCCGAGCAATTGTGCATACTGATTGCTACTAATCGAAACATCACCTATAGATAGTTAGGCACGTTAATTATAAGCGGAAGGGTTGAACTTCAAGTGCTACAAGTTGTCGCGCGAGATCTCGAAAAGTCCTAGCCTAAGTATCTGAAATGGAACCATTGTTAAGACATTTGCGGAACACCAGCAAGTTTTCCCTGGCTGGCTCAATATAAAAGCCCAAGTCTTTGGACGTGTTGGTGGCTGGTACATCTAGATGTCGCAAATCGGTCTCACTCTCAATGCCCTCAAAGATATCATCTGCGAATGCTAAACCAAGGAAGTGGACGATTGGACACCGGCCACGGTTCATGGTATCCTTGTAGAGGTGATGGATCTTATAACGATAGGAGCCATCTTCTTGAGTATCGCTGGCGCGCTTCCACATTTCGTAGCGGAATTTAACCTGAAGGACGAGCTCGATCCCTTGGCTATCTGATCTTAGCAAGCCCGTCAATATAAAATTCTGACAAGTGTTAGCGTACAGCGTTCTCTGCTAGAAATTGGAATTTACCTTATAGCTCAGTGCTTGTTGACTGCCATGATAAGTAGATGATTGAACAAGGGAGCCTGCACGTTTTCCAGTACACACCAAAAGTAACATAGGGAGCTTAGTGACACTCGCTGACATGGATGCCCGAATTCGAATCGATCGTAACACCATAGATATTGCAACATCCAAGAGATATTAGCTTTTTGGCAAATTGTCTACAACTGCTTTCGATCGTAAGCCCTTCTTTTCACAAAACAGTTTTGACATACTGCAAGGATATGTGAGACGAGTTATAGATGCGTGGGCTTGGCGAAACTTACATGAAGCACATCGTCGCCAACGGCGGGCGGAATCTCATTATAAATTGTTCTGGTATATGCAATTCAAAAGGAGTACCACATGTTCTTCAGAGACTTATATGAAACGTGTTTGTGATTCTGACCAACATTTCCATTAAAGATCCATTTTAGGAATGCTTTCAGAATCCCTGCATCAGGTGGAGATTCGCCCTTTTGAAGGCACAATATCGGGTCTTCGTGCCTCCATTGATGAAAACTAGAAGACGCAAGTAAAAGCATGTGAGGTGTTTAACCAAGGCTTACTCTCTCCAGAGCTATAGCATTCGCTTGTATTTTTTCGAGGCTTACGCTACGACTCGAGGGAAGTGTTGGGTCTGGCGTAACTCCTCCTCGTAGTATGCTAGTTCCTCTACGGAGAGCTGAGGAACAGAAAGTCTATAGTTCCGAACCATGGCTAAGCGATTTGAGGACGTGTACAAGAAGAAACAAGATATGAGGAGATCGATAAGTTATGAAGAGAGAGGAATCGAGCCTTAGAAAGGGCGAACACTTTTCTAAACACTAACAAGACATAGGTGTTCTACAGGCGGCGGCACTTACTGTAACGAACCGAAGTAGAGTAGTTGCATCGGTTTCCGACTGGACCAAAAGGCCACTCGAGTTAGGTATGCACCTAATTGAATGAATGAATGAAATTCTATTGAGCGTCTTTCAGAGAATCTGTGTGCGCTGTTCATGACTAATCTCGAACCCTAATGGTCGAAAGCTCTAAGTGTACCCAGGAAAAAGCCGCCTGGCAGGCGGTAAAAAACTTTCGTTGTTCTATCTATAAGCCCAGAATTAACTCCCTGGCTAGAGCATCCGTCGGGGAAATATGCACCTGATTCTATTACTCACTCTACTATGTAGGCATGCGATTATAATCACGTGCCCTACCACGAGACCATGGCACTTACACCTTCCATGGGACCACAGCTAACTGGCCAACAAGTCTGTTGCTCAGAGTAGTACTGTATTCGGAAACCAGAAAGGAGGTTGTTGGTCAGCTCGGGATAAGCGTTTGGAGCCTTGAAGCCAAGAATGGGATTTGAGCCCCTGACTACTCGCTAAACCGTTGCCGGTTTGTCGGTTTCCGGATTCGCTTCTTGGTGTGATATGAGCACTCTTCTGAAGTCGACAATCGACAGCATACGAAGCTGATGTATGGTAGATGGGGAGAATGGTAGATGATACGAGAACTAAAAGTCGAGAGTACATTTATTGTATATGATTATAGTATCTAAACGTTGAAATTCTTATACATACGACCACAGACTGAGGAGAATTGGGCATCCCGTCCGCTCTGCCATACACAAGCCTCAGATCGGTAGACTAGTAGTTGGGTCGGTGACGACCAGCGAATCCCTACTGTTGTATGTGTTTTGTTGTTAATATTTTTTTTTTGCTTCTACGTCCATCAACTCGTTCTCAGTTTTTGCTACATATATACAAGTCGCATGCGGCTGGAGAGGTAGCTGGCACTTCCTCTGGTGAGTATCTGCTGTGTATACTCTTCTTATGGCCAGAGAAGAGGATGGCAGCTTGTGTTGGTAGGTTTGAATCCTGCAGCTGCCATCCATCATGCTCAAGTCAACAGCTTGGCCAGTAGGACGACGGACGAACAACTCTCGCGCGGCTCCGGTCATAGTGGCAGATGGGATTGTGCTGGGGTTGGCCACGGGCGGTGGTCAGCATTAGAGGAAGGAAGGTGGCTGCAATGAAGCGTTCATGCAAGCCGGCAGCAACTCAGGGGTTTCCTACCTCAATAAAGCTTCGATCGAACCATCCAGGTCTCAGACAAAGTAATCCAATCCACAGAACGATAGTTCACATTCAAAGCACACAAGTCTGGGAATCTGGGAGATTGGGCGAGAGAGAACGTTGTTGGGAAGGTTTTCCCCTGAGAGGATCAGGGGGGTCGTGCATCCACAGTTGCTGTGGCCAGCGGAGTTGCAACATGGCTTTATTGTGGACGTAGCCCATCGAATATTAAAGGAGCGCAGACATAGGAGGGCAAGCTGGTCTCCACAGAGCCTGATACTAACGCCACAAACAAAGCACTTCTGTCAGCGTGTATACATAGATAGAAGCCAGACCGCTCTGTGGAGGAGGTTGCTGGTCACACGAGTGTGATGAAGTGTCGTACATTTTCCGAGGCAGATGCACTTCGGCAACTGGGGCCAAAGCTGAGCCATTCTGGCATAGCTGTCTTTAAATACGGCTGGATCTGTGTATGATAAAATCAATCAATCAAACATGCAAGTTGCATTGCACACTGGCAAGGCTGACTTATCCTCGCCGAGAGCTAATGTAGATCATTTTATGTCCTCTTCCCTGTTGGTCTGTGCGTTATCGACTAGCCAAGGCAGACCTAATGCTTCATCCTTTACTTTCAGCTTCACTGAGCCATCTGTGTAGATCCTCTCCTTTTGCACGTTCTGCTTCCAGCAAATCCCCGTGTACTATCACAAAGTTCCTTGGCAAATCCCATATGTCCCAGAGACAACGATTGCAAATTATCTACCTAGCAGTTAATTGCGGGAATACTGTGAGGGTAAGACCCTTTTGAGCCTGATTTTGTGCCTCACGCATTCGACGGTTCCTAAACAAGGCAGAGGCAGGTCGGAACTCGGAGATCTTCCTCTGAAAATCCCTGACATACCTGGAGACAGCGGTGTAGACTTCCATAGATCGTTCTATGAATTCAGCGATCGAATCAAGAGCCATAATAGGGATTGGATCAGGCTGGGAGTCCGCATATTGAATAGACAATTCAGCTAACGACCTTTAATGGATGTAGGTTTCAGATTCAGTGTATACTTCGTCGCCAAAGATGTAGTGAGTTCAGAACTCTTCCCATCCATCATCTGGATCGATGTCGAATATAAAGGTGTTTAGGGTTTGATCTATTCAGTCAACTTCGTCTTGGGGGTGTTCCCAGTTTTGCCAGAAGGTGTTGAAGTGCTTGCCAAACTCCAGGGAAGTCCTTTGTATCTATCGTGTGTATTTTTCCGGAGCGCAACTTGTTCTTCGGCTGAGTGTTGATCGGACCAACATCCATATTTCTTGCAGATCAAGCATGTTCCCTTGTTCTTTAAATCACTTAGTTCGCCACGATATTTGTTGCCATTCCGTTCGTAATTATTTTCTTGCTGATACCCACCTCGATGTTGCGGGTAGTTCCGATTTTGTGGGCAGTCCTGCGGACGGCTCTGCGGGCGATTGCCGTTGTAGCGTCTATCGGTGAAGTTATTCAACCGAAGGTGCTGTGCATCATCTTCTGTATTCAGGAACGTTGAAGAGGTTCTCTCAGCTTTAGTGGCTGCCTGGTGATTTTCGATAGCCAGAGCAATCATATTGATAAGGTATATCACTGTAGTTATCTTGATCCGGAGAGCTTGAGAGCAATATGGTACATTTTGTACTGCCTCTTCAATCTTCGTTACAAGCATGTTCTGTATACGCATCTCGCAGGCGATATTTCGTTGCAGTTGAATGAGCTTGTCGGTCATGGATCTGAAGACTTCTGATATGGGCTTGTCTGGGGATGTTGCCATTCCAAAACGTAGGGATACACTGTTCCATTCAGAAGGCTTGATTCGTTTGAATATTTGCCCTACAGTGCCATGTCGTTATATTACATCTTGGCGACGCCGGCTAGCTTGGTTGGCAAAGCGTGGATGTAATCCTCCGGTGGTACTCAAACACCCATGCAAGCTGTATAGAATATGGCAAGCTCGTCGTCAAAGCTCTCTTATTCCAAATTGCAAGAGTACTTGTCCGCATCGCTATAGACTTTCTCCAATTCAATGAACTTCTTAGCAGCTTTCTCGTCGATAGGAAGACCTTGTGGTGCATGTGAAAGAAGTGCCATTGGTGCTGTATCAAGAGGTATATTGGTTAGCTCCGAGAGGAAAATTCATACGAGGGACTCTGAATGCAGGTGGTTCACCGGGTGGTATTTGATTGTGAGGCAAATACGGTCGGTAGCCTCCAGCCATAGGACCATAACCCCCATACCATCCAGCAGTAGGAATGCCTTGCTGATAAACAGGCTTTCCGCTAAATTGCACAGGCTGATGTCCTTGAGGTGGAACAGAGTGTTGATTGTAAGGTGGTTGTGCTTGATATTCTTGCCTTGCTGCAAAGCTCTTTGCGGTTGGAAAGCTCCTTGAGTCGGCGGTGGTATTTTGCGGTTGAACCTGCGGCGGCACTTGAGGGTCCAAGAGATAGTTGCCATGCTATCCCAGTTGTGGTAATCTCTCATTCGATGTGAGGGTTGCAACCCATGTGGATGCTCAGGCTAAGGCGCTCGCTAAGCACTGACGTTTAGGCCAAGCAGGTCAGAGTGGCTTCTTCCAGGGCCTTCTATTCTATACTGTTCTACGCTTTTCCTTTGTATTTGTCAGAAAACTACTTCTCTAAAACATTCGGTGCATCTCAGACATATAGTTAAATAGGGAGGGAATCTGCAGTAAGCTGGTTCCCTATGCACTTTTTAATTGAATTTCAGAACCCATAAACTTTTGAGCTATCGAGGTTTGGCCTCTCACATTCGAGGATCTTATGTTCCTCCATTCCATGCCTGAGAGCGTCGATTACCGTATGGGGGCTGTTTAAGAGATAGTTGATATCCTTCTGGTTGATTCTTAACGTCTTGAGCTGATTGATGGCTATCGGGTGCCATATGTGCTTCGAGAGTTGGTGGATTAGTTCCCCAGCCTGTCTAGCAACCTCAGTACGGCGATCAGCCTCCTTGCAATCTCTGTTCTCCTCCAAAGTCGTATTAGCTGGTAGTTTTTGAACTGTGTCGAGGTTGACTATATCCCGGAAGTGACCTCTGAGGTTCTTGACAGCCAAGTATTATGTTTGTATCTCTTGTCGAGGGCCAGCAGCTCACCGAAAGTTCATGAGTGTTGAGAATTCTCTTCCATCAAAAGGACGAAAGAATCAGCAATATCTTTGCCATGCGATGCACCCGAAACATACACCCCAGCTGCCTTAAGAAAGGATCGAAGATTTTGCCTGGAGTCTCCACCAATACGGCTCCAATCTTCCTTGCGCCATTTGACGGAAGACATCCTAAAGATCCTCATCTACGTAGGCTATAGACCTATAGATATGCATCTTCTCTTGCAGTACTGTTCTAAGGTATCCACATCAGCGTTTGGTGCATCTAAAGGGTCTCCATCATATCTTCATAGCATCAATATCTAGTTCCGGCTCCTCCACGGCGATCTTGTCTCTCCTCCTTGTGTCACTACCTTCTACTTGTAGCCTCCTTTATATATGTGTATATACTACGGCGTGCAGGCTTTAAGGACGGGTTCGGGCGGGCATTTGTGAGGGGTAAAATTGAATAGAAGAATTAAAGCCTTCTGATCTGAAAGGCCTTAACTTCCGTAGAATACGTGATGCCCCGTAAACGGTATGCTACATCGTACAAAGGGCAAAAGTTGTATTCCTTTTGGTCGAAAGCTTGTATTGTGTAGTGTATGCTAACTATGAGGCGAAGATGGTTGTGAGAGTGATGAAAGGCGTTAGTGCTGCCGAAATGGGCCATTAAGCATGCCACGTATGGCTTGGCATGGACATCATCCATATTCCGACACAGGTAGGTTCACCACTTCCTTATACCCACAACTCGTTCACCATGTCTCTTTCCTCCTTACTGTGTCTTGCTGGGGCTGTTGTTGGAGTATTGGCTGCGACGCCCGATATCTCAATCACTCTCCAGAAAATCCTCGGTAAAGCACACACGGGAATCTACACCTACCCCACCAGCCTGACCCAAGCAATCGTGCCCGTATGTAATCGCATTTCCCATCCATCTTTTTCTTCACACTGATGGACCCCAAGAAAGGTATCCACAGCCACAACGACTACTGGCGTGACGTGCCCTTCTATACGGCGCTTTCGCTAGGCGTGATATCTGTCGAAGCAGACGTCTGGCTCTACAACAACACCCTGCACGTCGGGCACGAGAAGTCCGCGCTCACCGCCGCGCGCACCTTCGAGTCGCTTTACATCAATCCCATCGTCGATGTCCTTAAAAGGCAGAATCCCGCAAACTCGTCTTTCGTAACTGGCAACACCGCGAACGGTGTTTTCGACACGAGTTCAAGCCAGACGCTGTATCTGTTCGTCGACGTCAAGACTGATGGCGCAACAACCTGGCCAGTCGTGATTAAAGCCCTCCAACCGCTGCGTGATCTCGGGTACCTGTCTACCGTTAACGGTACGCATTTCACCTCAGGTCCCGTGACGGTGTTGGGAACGGGAAATACACCGTTGAACCAGGTTCAGCCCGTGGCAATCCGTGACTATTTCTGGGATGCACAGATCCCGACGCTCAACACCACGTTTGCGAATATCACCTCGCTCGTCTCGCCGATCGCATCGACGGACTTCGAGGCGAACTTTGGGCCGGTGCTGGGCACGAGCTTGAATGAGACGCAGCTGCAGCTGTTGAGGGACCAGGTGGCGTATTCACATGCCAAGGGGATTAAGGTGCGGTATTGGGACCAGCCCGGGTGGCCGATTAGTACAAGGAATGGGATTTGGCGACAGTTGTATAGTGAGGCTGTTGATTTGATCAACTGTGATGATCTTCCTGCTGCTGCTGGGCTGGCGGATGAGTGGTAGAGAGTTCGACCTGACATGGAATCGTGCAGAGTTAAGGTGTGGCAATATGTGCTCACGAACCAGCTAGTAAGCGTCACATACATACAAATTCAGGGGGATTAATATACAATGAGACACCACGACCTTCATCAGCCGTGATTCGATGTTGGAAATGAAGAAAGAAAGATGGAACTAAGAATTTGCCTGTTCCAAGTCCTGTGTGATTGGTGCTATGTCTTGTGACTCATACTAATGATTGAATCCTTTTTTAATCCTTCTTGATTGGGATTTGGCAAGTCTATCCTCTTAGACACCGTGTTCAAATCTTCCCACGTCTTCCTATGTCGATCAATTCTCGACGACTGTGCTCTTTCCAGCCCCTCTGAACTTATTCAGTTTTCATGAACGCCTCGAATTGCGGTCCAACAGTCTTAGCACTCTTCTTTGGATATCTCACCTGCCCCCCCTCATAGTCAACATACGTGACTCCGAATCTCGTCTCATATCCCTCGGCCCACTCGAAGTTGTCCATCAAACTCCAAGCAAGATATCCCTTGATCTTGCAGCCATCGCTAACAGCACCAGCTAGTGCTGCAATGTGAGTTCTGAAGTACTCGGCTCTGAACTCGTCATCCAAGATTTCCTCCTTCGCCATGTCGTTCTCGCCCTTGATCGAAGTTCCATTCTCCGTCACATAGATGGTCGGGTAGTTGTATCTCTTCGAGATCCAATTAAGGAGATTTTTAAAACCCTGTGCATTTGGTCTGAGCCAGAACGACTGAGTTTCTGGCCCGATACAATCTCCTTTGCTATTGGTGAAGAGAGTCTCGAGGTTTCCCAGGAAGTCATCTGCTTCTGGCTCCGTAGTCTTGTGTTTGATGTAGTTCGCGGTATAGGTGTTCATGCCGTAGAAGTCGTTTGAACCTTTGACGAGAGCAAGATCTTCGGGTGTGAACGTTGGAAGACGATCACCGAGTTGCTTGGCCATGGAGTCTGGGTACTTGCCAAGGTAGATTGGATCGGCGAACCAGGAGATGCTGAATTCGAGTTTTCGCTCGGCTGCTTCGACGTCGAGAGGGTCCTCGGTATCCCAGGGGTACGTGGAATCCCCTGTCAAGTGTCAGTTAGGATATTCGAGGCTAGGAAAATCAGTCGAGATGAGTGCACACGTACCGTTCAAGGTGATTCCGATTTGCCCCCCATCTGTGGCTTTGAACTCTTCTCTGTAGATCTTAACAGCAGCACCATGGGCGATCAGACAATTGTGTCCCACGATCCAACACTCTCTGGAGCTATCGCCAACAGCACTCTTGCTGCGATCACTAGTATGACCTGGAGCAAACAGACCGGTATTGTAGCCCAAGATCGACGAGCACCATGGCTCGTTGAACGTGATCCAGTTCTTGACCTTCGGCATTGCACTGAAAAGCGTGCGAGCATAATGAGCATAGTCAGCAACAAACTCTGTCTTGTTCAACAGTCCACCATATCTCTTGTCCAATGCATCAGGGAAATCCCAATGGAAAAGTGTCACAAATGGTATAATTTCTTCTGCCAAGAGATCATCTACAAGCTTCTTGTAGTAGTCAATTCCAGTTTGATTCACAGGATCTTCACGTCCTCCTAGCGGAATGATTCGTGTCCAGGAGACTGAGAAGCGGTATGCTTTAGCTCCTGTGAGCTTGAGAAGAGTAATATCTTCGGCGGTGCGGTTGTACGAGTCACATGCCACATCTCCAGACGAGCCATCAGCAATTTTGCCTGGGATCTTGCAGAATGTGTCCCAAATGGAAGGCCCACGACCATCTGCTGTGGGAGCACCTTCGATTTGGTAGCTACGTTTGATTAGTTTGGACCAATGTTACAGGAAAGCCAAAGGCAAAAGGACCTACCTAGCGGTAGCAAAGCCCCAAGCAAAGTCTTTATCTAGGACTCTTTCCGGCATGATGATGGTCTTCTGCGGGGGGTTTTCGTGGAAATAGACTAAACAGTACAAAAGTTATGGCAGGTCAGAAGTTCTGAGATGTAAGTGGGAGGAGAGGAGAGGAGACTAGATATAAGTAAGACATCGCATCATTCGTACCACTGCAAACAACGAAGCACTCAAGATCTCGTCACGCTGGTAATAGATCGTATACCCCATGGGGGATTGAGTGATTAATCCGAAGCAATTGCCCCGCTATGAAGCCTTCAAAGCATCTTGGTTGAACAATAGATCTTGTGGAGATGTTTATATTATTGGCTATACGGCCCTGATTTCCGACGGATGAGGGGCAATGGCTTGGAAGTTATGAGAGAGTGCTCGTGACCTCGTGTCAAGCTCACGTGAGCCCCCAGGAACCCGTAAAGAAAGTCATTAAGTCAATGTCAGTCTACAGATCGCAGTAGTGGCTTATGGTAGGTACATTTCAATATAATAATGTTACCTTAGTGTGTAGGTGAAGTAGATAGACAACTTCAAGTTCTGCTCATTGCATTTTCAGGATCAACTTGTTCAGCTACCGCCAAGGTGCATATAGCCACCCCACTGTGATTTTGAAAACGTTATTGCCTCAACAGATCAAACTTCACTTCACTCCTGTACAAGCAGGACAAAATACACTTGAGTTCAACCCAATCACTCTGTCCCTGCCTGCTGGCCAGGCAGCGGGTTTTTGCATGACACCAGCCGCGCGTCTGCTAAACGAAGCTCAATATGGATTCTTTCCAAATCTCTCCTCTGGAAAACACCTCTCATAATCGCAACCTTAATCTAGGACAAGGTCAAGATATACCAACCCTTCACAGAGATCCAAACCGTCAATACGAAAGAATTATTGTGTTTCTGAGATATCGCAACTTATGCTCTGTGGAAGATACTCTTTCCAAGAACAACGACCGTATACGCAAGGCACAGGCTGCAACTACAAGAGCTCTCGAGGCTGCTCGCAACGCACCATCTTCGTTTATAACATCCAGTCTGAAACCAAGAAGGATACCTCAAGTACTGAGGTCCCTCTTCGAAATTGGGGCATTTGCACATAACTCTGGAATCCGTCAAGCATTTGCGGACATTTCCGATGAACAAATAATGAGTTTAGATCCTGCAATCGCGCACCGGCTACCGGTAGCACCACTCGGTAGTCCAATGGGCTCCTTTAGCGCTACAGCCATCGCATCTGCAGCTAGGCTGGAGAAACGCAAATTTGACGAAATGCTAGATGGGGAGGATGACCTTGCAGTAGAACCTGTTGGCTATGGAATAACCCGATTTGGACGTACGTGCAATACCATATCGTTTCATTGTGCCAAACTACCTGAGACAGTGCAATGGCCTGACTTCAGTAGGTGAACCAGACAATAGTGACCTCAATGAGCAGCGCCCTCGCCCTGCCCGGACACATGCCATGACCATGCGACAAAAGCCAACGTCCACTTCCGTAATTGACTTAACACAAGGAGATTCAAATCTGGTCGATAGACAACTCCAAAAGGCTAAAAAGAGAGCTCTCAGAGCTGAGCGCCGAAAATTGGATCAACCACTCCTTGTGAGACAATCAGAAGTATCTGAGCAAGACCATAAGAATTCAGGGCAAGATTCAATTCCATTGAGGGCTGGGCCAACACCACCCCCAATGATCCTCACGGGCCCAAGAGTTGAGAATCGGGCCTTCAAAACGCTCCCCCATGGACGTCTGCCTAGAGGTCAAGACGAGAAGTCAGACCTGCCGTTCAGAACACTGAACAGTCTCTTGAGGAAGGTAATCGATAGCGCCAAGCTGATGTGTAAAACTGCTGACACCATGCAGATGCAGAGTTTGTTAGAAGATGGTCTTTTCTATTTTGTACAGAAATGGAAACCAGATGTTCTACGTAAGCTGCTTGAAAAGGGAAAGGACTATTGCTTACGTATTTAGGACGTTTTGGCTGGGAAGTTCCTGAACAAGGTGTATGTAAAACCTCATTTCAATGTCTCTAATGTTTCGAGATAATGCATTGCTGACCGAATGTGCAGGAACTGACAACTACAGCATGGTGGAAAGCTATTCAAATACTCGATGTCCCCAGCGAAGCGGTCAATTTCCCCCAGATGAATATCGACATTAAACAGACCTTTGAGCGCTGCACGGACATTCGCCATGCTGCAGTCCACCGACTCGGCATCAGCAATGAGCGACTGCGCACAAACACGATGCCCGCTGCAATGGACATATTACATGGATTGAAGGATGTAGAAAGGGAGAAGGTTGTCCGCGTAAGTACAGTCCTATCGCCAATCCGTTGTTTCAGTACTATTGAGACAACAGCACATCTGACTTTGAAAGAATTTGTATAATGCTTTCATTGGGGGAGAACAAGGGCAGCCTGATCTGGTAGCGATGCAGAACCTCCTAGGGATTGAGTATGAAGCACCCAGACCGCCACGGGCACCTGTGCCAAAGCCAGCGTGGGTACCCGATTCTGTAGCACAAATTCCACAAACCACATCTGCCATAGGAGCGAAGACTATGGTTGTTGCACCGCCAGCGAAGCGAGCACGGGTAAGTTAACACTGTTGACACGCTTCTTGGTATTGGAATAATGACACTGACATGGATATATTATCAGTTACGCAGACCTCTCATCGATCTTACTGTCGACTCGATTGTGGATTTGACTGGAGATTCGGACGATGAGGTTTCCCATAGCACCAACAAGTCTCCGGTCGCCAGATTGAAGTCAGATTTGAAGGTTTATGCACCCAATGGCGGAATTTCGAGACCGCGATGGTCAAGAGAACGCAAACGAAAAGCGGGCAAGAAAAGAGTTGCAGATATACTATCGGCACCGGACGTCGGACCTGACTCACCAGCCATGTCACCGGTGCTCGCCACGTCGCCCAATCCTTCTCATGAGCCAGCTTCTGAAGTACTACAGCAAGTTAAGAATACCTCAGCCATTGCGGAAGGAAACCAGGTCGATGCTGTAGAGAACGAAGAGGACTGGGATCCAATGTACAAGGCGCTTCTGTCTGCGCTTAACTGAGCTGACGGACAAGGTTCGTGTCACAACACTATTGCTAACATGTAGGGGCTATAATCTGCATGATCTCAAAGCAAGCTCTATGCTTGAATTGGTTTTCCCCGGGTTTCCATATAAAACCTCTGTCGAATATCATGATGAATAGTATGTTAGAACTCTGAAGGATGACAACTTCTGGCTGCGAGAAGCGGTCCAGCAAGCTTGGCTATGCGTATCGATGTTACTGTCATCGTGAGGCCGAGCATATTATGGATCACTTGTTGCAAAAGACTCATGGACTTCCGTTGCATTATCTGTCACTGGAATGGAGGAATGAACATTGAAAGTCCATGTCGGTTGCGAGACAGTTTTTGGAGGTTCTATAACAGCACTGCTTGTAACAACCGGTGTAGAGTAATTTGCACCCTTGCCAACTGAGCCAAAAGGTTACTAGAGTTGATAGGAATCAATTCTCTACTCTACTATATATTCGAAGGTACATGCACGTGCTTGCAAGCCACGTCACGCATCCTTCGCTTGCAACTCCGGTTGCACCTTGCAATGCCGGCAACTTCGACCGTTACACTGCTGCTGAGTATAGAATCTGCTTACAGAAGTTTGCCTTCGCTGAAGGTCATACATACATATTGCTATAGCTGTGGTATTATACTCTCTCTCTCGTCTATCGTCTCGAGACAGGGGATTTGTATGAAGATCTCCGAAAGTCGAGAATGCAATGTACCACTTGCACTCATGACTGTCTGACTCACAGCCTGATTTGATGCTTGCTGCCTCTGCTAGCGAAAGTGCCATGCTACGTAGCTTGATACTCGAGAAGAACAAGCTGACAGTTTGTAAAGTGTCTTAAATTCTTCCTCAGCTATAGTCCGCTGTAGTATAATCGTGTCTTCTTCATCTTACACCTAGCCCCATAGATACGCCTTTTCCGGCGCTTCCAACATCGCTAGCGAGCTTCTTCTAATTCCAGTCATTATGCATATGCCTCGTATTTCCATCACTCTCAATTTCCGTCCCCTGTCTCCCAGTCATGTTCAACCGTCCATCTTCGCATCCTCACTCTCCACCTTCCCCAATTTTCTCTTCGCACCCGCAGTCGTAGGCTCATCTTCATCCTCAATCCATTCCACTATCTCCCACTCAACACGCCATCCCGGACCCTCTCTTCTCTCGCCCGTCCGCCGTGTGCGCTCGAGTTTCGAACCTTCTGTCAGGTCGTCGAACCATGATATACCCATATGCTCATCTCCCTCCTCTGCAGTTTGCTGGACTTCTCCATCCAAATGCTCACTCCTCTCAGCAACTGCCTTCCTCTCCCCCACACCAAGATTATCCCCAACCAACCCCCTTTCCTCAAGACCTCTTAAATCGCTTGAGCCGAGAGAGCCGAGAGTGATATCAATCCACTCACCCCTCTCCTGGTGATCCGTCCAATACCCCAGCGGCGTCCCACAGAATCCGCAGAAATACCGCACCGCACTCGTCGGCTGCCCGTCGTCAGAATCTGTATGGTAGAGCCGGCGGATATCGGACGCGGTTTCGAGCGGCGACGGCGAGAGCGTGTGGGTGGAGGATTGGTACCAGGCGAGCGGGATGCGGAGAAAAGAGGAAAGCGGCGTGCCGTATGAGCGGCGGTGGGTAGCATGGGAAGAGAAGAAGACGTTGGCGTGGTCCATGAGTGTGGTGGAGGAAGGGATGTGGATAGTGTAGGTGTTGCGGCCGCAGGAACAGCTGCCTCTGAGGGGGGCGGTCATTGTTGCCAGTCTTGCGGTGGGGTTGAGGGAATGAGTGTATTAGGTGTTGAGGTAGTGACAATTGGCTGACGTGTTGTGTAGGGTGTAGTGAGAGGTGGGGAGGATTTTAGAAAGTTCGGGGAAGCTGTGGTGATGTAGGATGCTGCAGGTGAATTAGAGGTTGAAGCTGATTGGCTAGAAAGGAAGTGGGGTGATTTCCTTGAGACGACTTTGAAGACGACGGCAATGGCAAAGAGGGATGAACTTGCGATCGGAAGGAACGAAGGTACATATTTCGAGTGTAGTTTTGTATGCGTGTCTCCCCTGAAGCAAGTGGGCCAGATTTGATTCGATTTTGCACTGCAGAGTCGTGGAGGAGAAGCTGTGAAAGACGAGATGACCTCAATATGAGGAAATAACGAACTACAAACGTAGTTATCACTACGCTATTATCATTGGATATCGTGCACTATATCCCAAGTAGATTATACAAGTGTAGAATCACAGTACAGCGCTGAACGATCATGAGATGATCAATACAATTTTGCAATGCTCAAGCCAAAGGTCACCAGCAAGTGCACCTCTACTTGGAGACTCAATGGGCTCACTTGTTGAACTCCTGCTATCTAAGATGTACCATATCATTCGACGATGGCCATCGATGGCCCGATGTTTAGAAGTCCCCTTTCAGGTGACCACGCTAATAGTCTAACTAGTATCTCAGGTACTCCAAGCCATCTTCATACTCCTTAATCGTCCCTATCGAACACCCTGAGAGGCATCGGGTCAACAGCTTGCTCCTAGGCTCGCTCACTGGAATTCACGACTCGTACTCGATGGTATGGTGCTCGCATGTTCCGCAATACTGGTGAAGCCGGGCTCTAGAGATTGCCAAGTATAGCTCAGTAGATAGCTTTCTTTCAGTTTGCAAGTATTAATCATCCATTGTGGCTCCCTTCGCGCAATGCGGACAAAGCATAGCAGAATCAACACGGCCAAGTCTGGCGTGTTGTGCTATGCGTTTTTTGTCGATTTTGTTAGTCGAGCTCGTTATGGACCATAAAATGCTAGCAGATACTGCGCCAGACTCAATTGCTGTAAAACAAAAACACCATACTTTGATGCAGAGGGACCCCAAATGAAGTACTGAGGTCTCGGTTATTGACACTTCACCTATCGATACTTTAAGAAGCCCCAATATATCTAGAATATCTTCCAGAGCCACAGACAGTATATCGTTTGCAAGTTCCACCTAGAGAGATTCGATAACGACAGCGAACGCGCTATACTGAAGACCACTGCGGTGCCTCCCAAGTCAGCAAAGTCGGCTCCTCCAGCTCCCTCTAAAGGTCTCAAGAGAACTGCAGGGAGTAAGGCCACTAAGAATACTGGTAAAGGGAGAACTAACAAGGGAATTGAATATTCCGATGACGGAGCTACAGTAGCAAAACGACCAGGACGGAAGCCCATCGAGGCAGCAAAGTGTAAGCGAGGATCTAGCTCAAAAGGAGATAAGGTCGATGCCAAGAGATCCAACGCAGCTACGGATAGAGCCAAACTAGGTTCCGGAAGTTCTTCTATAGTACGGCTTACAATAATTCTGTTAGATTGGGTGGACGAAGAAGCCATGGCGGGTGCTGAGGCTACTGACGCTGCACGTGACAAACAACGAGCTCGTGTTCGTGCTCAATCAAAAAAGGAAAAGGAAAAGGAAAAGGCAAAAGGCGAAAGGCGGGGGCCTACAAAGCCGGGCGGTAGAAGGGGGAAAGAAAACCCCAATGCTGTAATTGCTACGGGCGGCACCAATAAGAGACCACGACCAGGTGACGGTGTTAGTCCCGAAAATCACCCAGTCGTTCAGGAGATCCCCCTCAGTGTACCAATTCGCGAGGTGGTTCTTCCCTTGAAATACCAAAAATGGAGGCAGTATCCAGCCCTCACCACTGGTGCATATAATCTCTGTAGCCCATTCCCGATTTCCTGGCTGAACTGCCTTGCCTCTACCACGTCGATTGGCGTGTCCAACGACCATAGATGCGCAAACAATACCCATCATAAACCCTGTCAGTCGAAGTTGTAAAAAGCACAGTCTAGAACGCCATATTTCTCCCGCATGTTCGCAACAAGTCGGAACTACGCGCCCATAAGCTCGGGATCTTCGCATAAGGCCTTTTGCAAGTCGTAAACGCGATTAAAACTCGTCTTTAATTGTGGTTGACGTTTACCAATCGATGGGCCCAGAGCTTTCCTACGGGGTTTTGCCCTAGCGATTTTAAAAGTAGATTGGCCATATCTTCAACACCAGCAAGTCGGGGCGCAAATCTTCGTAAATCTAAATTAAGTATATATCGAATAAGTGCCCCCTCTTCTATTTCGGTCAGCTTATGACTGGCTGGCCGGCGTTCGCTCAGAGTAGTATGGCCATTCATTCGCGTATAGAGTGTAGAATATTCCACTTTATAGATCCGTGCGTCAGCGCGTATTTTGAGATTTTGAGATGTTCGAATAGCATCGATAGTCAGGACGATTTTCGCTTCTTCAATTTCGGTTTCCATAGCTGATTGCTGAAAAATTGCGTGTTGAAGTTAAGGAGGGGGGATGATAGGGGGAGTGATCAGGGCCCTGATA
This sequence comes from Calycina marina, assembly GCA_019669825.1. Lineage (NCBI taxonomy): Eukaryota > Fungi > Ascomycota > Leotiomycetes > Helotiales > Pezizellaceae > Calycina > Calycina marina. The sequence continues at coordinate 124,015 of MU253762.1, forward strand.
AACCACGTTAGTCACTTTCCATTCCCTTAGAGGCTAAGAGACTGCTGTGGCACATCATAGACCAAGGTTGTGTCTAATCGCAGATGCCTGTGGATTGTTCTTCCACGGAGTATGTTCCTGACTCGTTCCCTCGCTGTCCTCCTCTAGACCAGCCAACAGTCCCTCGTCTCGGCTCAGAAGGTCTTCAATTGTGGCCCTCCTCCAGCCGGATTGGGAATTCGTGGTCATCATATCCCGCAGGAGTCTACTCAGAAGTTCTTGCGTCTCCCTTGAAGTCCTGTACAATGGCCGTTGGTCCCAGCCTCGCAGGCGGATGCCGTCGCCATCGCTTTCGCGCAACACAATATGCACCGGAGTTGGAGGATAAGGATGAAAGCCTGCCGTTCTCAGCGAAGCAGGGAATCTGCTTTCCAGATACAGCAAGTGATTATACATGATATTCTGGTACAATATGCTGACCGGTATGTCTCGACTCTCCCCGGCGGCCTGGATGAGGATCTCGAGGCTCTTGGTGAAGGATGACAGATCACCTTTGGAAGCGACGTTTTGGTGACCGCAAGCGGCGAGCAATTTGGTGCGGCCGCCTCGAAGCTTCTTGTATTGCGCTGCTTTTAGTGGTAGGGCACTGGTGATTGAGCTGGCGGAGTTGCATGTATCCAACAAGATCCACACCTCCAATGAGGCAGCTTCGAGAAAAGGTTGTATTTGGGACCAACAAAGACACGGATCCGGGTTATTGCTGCGTTGGTACAGATCTGGAGGCTTGCTTTTCTGGAATATCGTCATCTGCTTCTGCGTCTCCCAATTCGATTGCTGGATCATCCAGTATTTCTCATGACCGCTGTAGTAGACAACGAGGATTGGATTTTCTGTAGATGCCGTCGACGGTGTGTTCTCCGGTGTCTCCGAATTGTTGCTGTCGATCGACGAGGAAGATCCACCACGTATGAAAGACTGGACCTTCGCTTTCAGTGCACCTTCAGGGTCTGTAAAAGGGATCTCGAAGACCTCGGTGCTGACGGTCTGGTATTAGTTGTCAAAGACCTACTTGATCCTTTACAGCCAAGGCAGAAGTATTGATCGTGCTAGTCTTCCCAGTGTACACAAAGACATCAGATACGATGACGAGAAATCTCCGAGGGATGAGCTTCGTTCTGGGCAGAATCGATGATGCTACTGGAACTGCAACCTGGAGTCCCTGGTTGAGTCGAGGTATGTGTCAGACCCGGTTCTGGCACTATGTTGATTGAGAGATTGAGAAAGTGTTTTGAGCGTGCAGTAGGGACAGCACAATGAGACATTGGGTATTTATGAGAACCTGGTGTGACTCAACGCGAATATGACACAGCTTTTGTCAAACTGATGCATCATGCCAACGATATGAAATCATAAGTAGAGACTTTGCTAGTACTAAACACCTTGCAAACGATAGCTTTGGTAGTGAGAAGTATAGCTAGGGGGCGTTGACTCAAGCTTAGTTGTGCTTGATGTATGCCTTGTACTCTTAGTGAAGTTTGCGATTGTACATGGTGTCGTGACGACACGACAACAAAATGTCACTGGTCCTTTTGGTGCAGCATGATACTGAAGTGACAAACACTGAGTTGGCGTGGTTTCTGCGATAAGATAGGCCGTATCTTATGTGAGGTGGCTCAACAGTAACGGAGAATGTCTTCAGTGTTACTCCCTCCTTGAATACTGCAAAGCAGTTTGATTCAGTTGAGCAATTACTTCTGGTAGTATGCATTGAGAAGATGATTGATTACCATTTTCTCTTCCAGAACTTCACGCTCACTATGACCACAATACAACCCCTATTTACCCAGAGATCTAAGCAAGACCAATGACTTTCAGCACCAACCAACTAGCTCCCACTGAACTGCACATCAACTTCTCGCGACTGCCAAGAAAATAGGAGGGCATTCGTGATTTGGTGAAAGCGGTTTCGTGCGCTAAAAAACTTGCTTCATTGCTCCTCATTAGCAGCCTCCAAGATCTGGCGTTTGGGCTAGGTCTTGGGATCTTGGCTTGCTCCAAGAAGTCCTGTATAAATAAGATGGGACGAAAATCGTCTGAAAGATGGAATTTCTTCATCAGCCTGACTTCACTTCTTCATACTTAATTTCACCTCTACAGCTATGCTGTATTACGTCCTTTCATTCTTCATCATTCTTTGATTTGCTCTTTTGATCAACGCTTCTCGTACGCAGCTCTTGACCAGAAACGCATTACAATCCACACCGTTCTTCATCGAAAGGCGTATCTCCACAGCCTTATTCACAGCCTTTGCTGCCCTTGCTATCGCAGCATCCATAAGCCACCACCAGAAGCGTGCTGGAGTCCTCGCTGACATAGCATACGATGCGTGAGTAAGCCCCACCGACCACAACCCTCTCACACTAACACTACTCCAGCATATACTTCTCTGGAAGCGTAGCCGGAAACGCCAAGGTCGACGCCCTAGCAGTTTTCTCTGTCGTGGATCTCGATGACCCAGCCAACGTTGCACAAGAGGACATCGACTTCATGGGCGCCGTCAACGACGTAGGTAACGACGCCGAGACGGAAGCATAGAACGTCGCTCTTGAATCCCCGACCGGCGACGAGAAGACGGTGCTTCAGAAGGGCAAGATGCAAAACAGAGTGCTCAAGCTGACGGCATCGATTTGGCAGCCCATGATCTAGGGAGCGCAGCACGGCGGCGAAGCTGGATAATAACGTCGCGTTGAAAGAAGCGGCCGCTGGAGAGCCGGCGACCAAGTCTGTGTTTGATGCGACAGTTTCGAGAGCTTGATAGGTATGAATGAGGTGGTTCTATAGCAGGTTGGCTCTGCGAAGTCTGATTCTGGTATGTGTTAGCATGGAGCACGTTCCAAAATAATGTCTATCACAAAATACTAGTCATAATCCCTGCAGCACCATGCAATGTGAATATGAGTTACTCGCCAAACCTCGAACAAACTTGCTTGAAGTGGTTATCTGGGTTTCGCGCTATAGAATAGGTTTATACCTTGAGCAGTGTAAAACAAGACATCCAAGGTGGTCCAGTCTAAACTAAATTGCACCAACACTGCCTATTTTTATGAACTGCCAACATCGCAGTCAAACAATTGCCAACGCATGCCCGGAAAATTGGCAAGAGTTCCCAGGCATCATGTCCGAGAACAGCGGCACAATCCAGCCAGGAAGCAAAAACACCCCCTTTACCGTGGATATGGCAACCTTCATCTCCCGCCACGGCAAACGGAACCCAACAACGACATAAGACAGTTTCCACAACCAAGACGACCGAGACCACAACAATTCAGTGGAATATTCTCGCCCCAAACGAAGCGTACAAATTGTACCTGTAGAGAAAGGAGGAGCGGCACCAACGCCTCGCTAGGATTCAAGGTTTTCTGGACGAGGCGCAGGCGCAGATCGACGCGGAGGTGGACCAGAATATCGAAGACGAGAAGCGGTTACGGGCGCTGACGGGCGCGTGGAATGCCAAACATTGCTACTGGGAACGTATAGTAATACGAAATCCAATTGCACTGAGTTTGCACTTGAACGACTCCGTATCATAAAAGCTTCTTCGCTTTCCACCGACAAATAAGTCTCTGCTATCATGCGAGAACGAAAGACATAACACCACCACCACCGCCAAATGAAACTCGCACCCGAGATCATGGCGACTCTGAAAGATTTGCCACAGGACGATCCTCAACCAAACACACGTGAATCTGCCGGAGAGACCTCCAACATCAGCCAGCACACCACGGCAACTGAGCGCTCGTAGCAGCAACCACAAGACACCCAACCCGAAGAGGAAGACTGGATAGCACTACCCTCCGCACTCGCGGACCCGGAAACCCCATTCATCTTCATCTCACGGCTCGCGACGCTACCCCTTCCTCCCTCACCCGCAATTATACTCTCTGTACGTGCCCCCTCACCCTCCACCCGCCTACAACAGAAAACAACTCCAGAGACCATACATAAACACTACTCGGTTGCCAAGCAGAAACCCGCACAGCTTCATCTCGACATCGTGACCCTATTCCGCAACGCAAAGCTAGAGCGCGATTTCCAGCGCGGCTCCGTAGTCGCTGCCTTGCTCTGCGCAAGTATGTCTGTTCTCTCGATGGTGTGGTTGAGACTCGGGTATTTGGAGCGGGAAAGGTATTTGTTGGCGACATTGGAGGAGTGTAAGATTAGGTTTAGCTTGCTGGAGCAGGAGCGGGTGATGGTGCAGGATGAGACGAGAACCGATTGGGATTGCCCATTGGTGGCAGTGGTTGTGGAGGTGCCAGGGAGGCTTAAGCGGGTTGATGTTAGTACGTGGAGCTCTATTGAAACCTGTAGGAGTAGAGGTGGGATATGATTTCCGTTGGTAGCCTGTCTTTTTTTGATGAGACTACTCTGCACCAACAGAATTCATCCTCATATCATCCTCTTCACATTTCAATCTACTTGCAAATCACATAACCCTTCCTCCTCAGTCTCTCCTCAACCAATCACACCTCTGGTGTTCTTTTGTTGCATATCTCAACCTGCAGTTTTTACACTTATCCGTTTCCCCTCACGCGACCCAGCTAATCACATGCCCCAAATTACGGCCAGGGGAACTTTGTTGCATGTCGGAGCAGAAGGGCGACAGGACGACGATAGGGCGGTAAGCAAGGCGAAGCTGTGAGGGGCGCGGTTGGCTATATAAAGAGGAGAGGGGAGATGGGTTGGCGATTGGCTGGGATCTGGTTGGGGAGGTTTTGTTGCGTGTCGAGGAGAGTGATGGAACGAGGATTTATACGGGTGATTGGCTGGGTGAGGAGTTTTGTTTAATGTCTATTTTAAATGCAGTGTATAGTACAAATAGCACGACGGTTCGACCAATTGAAGAGGTTACGGCTGTGCTGTACGAATATCGACGACGGATTTAGGATGATGCGACTTTTCTCTTTGTAAACGGCACTGACAGGTAAGAAGACGAAGTGTTCTTGATGTTTGATTCATTATATATATAATTGCTTCGCTATCATGGTTATATCCAAAGACGATATTAACTGTTTACAAACCCCCCGACTGTCTGGATATTTAGACAGTGGTCTTTTCATCAATGTGATCAGTCTCGGGAACGCCGTTACGCTTGCTGTAGCCCATATCTTCGGCGAAGGTGGAGTGAGGAACCCACTTGGCGCTGTGTCTTGGGGTTACCTCCTCCATCATGCGGTCGACCTGCTCGAGGGAGAGACCCTTGGTTTCGAAGATGAGGAAATAGGCATAGACGAAGCAGATAAAGCAGAGGGAGCCCCACAAGAAGAAGATCTTGGCTCCAAGGTCGACACCGCCCTCGCTATTGGAGGTGATATAAGGGGTCATGATGGCGATGATGCAGTTCCACAGCCAGTTAGAGGCGGTGGAGAGAGCGACACCGCGGGATCGGATGGGTAGAGGGAAGATCTCACCGATCAGAACCCAGGCTCCGGGACCCCAGGTGGTGGCGAAGAAGAAGATGTAGATGCAGATAAAGGCGATCATGGACTTGACAGCAGTATCGTTTGATCCATCGGTAACACCAACGATGGCGACGATGAATTGGCAGATGACCATACCGGCGGCACCGACGATTAAGATCTGGCGACGACCGAACTTCTCAATGATGTAGAAGGACAGAGGAGTCGAGCAAACGTTGACGAGGGTAGTGATGAGGGAGATCAAGAAGGCGTCGCTGATCGTACCGAGCTGCTGGAAGAAGGTGGTTCCGTAGTAGAAGATGAAGTTGACACCGGTCCACTGTTGCATCATCTGCAACGATGTTCCTAAAATGGTACGGCGCAAGTTGGAGGCTGGGTTACGGAGTCCACCCTTGAAGCAGTTTGCCCATGAGGAGAAGTAACCGTTTTGTGGGATAACAGACATCTCGTACTCGTAGTTGGCGACAATCTCGGCAAGCTCCTCCTGGACGAAGAGAGAATCCTTTGGCTGATCACGAACACGTTCCAAGCTGTGGGCGGCCTTGAGAAGATCACCCTTCTTTACGTAGTAACGTGGAGACTCTGGTAACCAGAAGATACCAGCAGCCAACATGACGATGAAAAGAAGTTGGAGACCAATGGGGATTCTGAACGCAGCAGTTGACATCATGTCCTGGGTGGCGTAGTTGACACATGAACCGAGCAACAGACCGATTGTGACGGCGAACTGGTAACCTGTTTCATAATTAGCGAAAGAACGGCTGCTCCTGCGCATAGTAACGTACCAGAAACGACTGCTCCACGAACGGCCTTGGGAGCGATCTCGGACATGTATAGAATGATGATGGCTGAAACGAATCCGACACCGCAACCGGCAACGAGACGACCGACAACGAAAAGAGCAAATTGGGTTCCGTCACCAGCGACCTGTAGGATGACACCAATGGCGTAGATTACACATCCCATTAAAACCGTAGTGCGACGTCCCCACCAATCTGCCATGTCACCAGCGATGATAGCACCAAAGAAGGTACCGGCGGAGAGAATCGAGACAAGGAGGGTCTTGTCAGGGGTAGAGATCTGTGGCGGACTGTCAGCAGCTGTTCATTGAATGCCGGAGCGGCTCCTACTTACGACGAAGTTATCGTCTCCAGAATCAGATAGAGGGAGGCCGGTTTGTTGATGGATGAAAAAGTCCATTGCGAGGACACCAGAGATGTAACCTGAATCATAACCGAACAGAACGCCACCGAAGGCAGCAATAGCGCACATGAGGTAGGACTTCCATGTTGTAGGAGCCTCAATACGACTTGTGTCGGCCGTAACGGCAATTGCTTCACTGGCACCCATTGCGACGAGTTAGTTGATGAGAGCTAGGTGATGAGGAACCTGATATATTGGAATGACAGAACTGATTGAACACACAGAAGGAAACCAAGAGGTCAATGTGCACTTATATAGGGAGAGTAGGCTTTTCGGCTCAGTCCCGCTGTTTGGTACCGATACATTTCAAGTCTCGCATGTCTTGTGGTCCAAGTCGGGCCTTCTTTACTCTTCTCCAACTCTCCAGTTGCTCCAGTCTCCAGTCTCCAGGTTCCAGAGTTCAGTTGACCGGGGACTTTGACTGGAGTGATGGCGGTGGGGCGACATGCTCTCAGCATGGAGTACTCTAGTGCTAAACGCTAACCAGAGGAACCCAGCAAAACGTGACTCTCTAGCACCTTTCGCCGCCCAAGAGCGCGTTAGTGCGGCCGAGGGTGTCGCCGCACTTCTGAGCCTGTTGGATCCATCTCCGAGCAAGAAACTAGCCACGACGACCAGTCCCATCGCGGGATCACCAGCTCCTGGGTTGTTAGTACCGATGACAAAGATATGCGCCCAGTGGGCCATCAAAGCAGACCAACACAGCTGGAGGCGACGTTGGCTCTGATGTTTTGGTCGGTAGCCCTCTCCCCACAAATAGACATCACGAGGGCCAGTGACTCGTCAGACTTAGTGTCCAGATGTGCTAGAGTGGCCAATTGACGAAATAAACGCTAATTTCATATCTAGGCACGGTGATATTATGGAGTAGATCGAAATCTCCGGGCTCACACAGGGCAAGTGGATGTAAGGAAAAGATGGCGCAGTCAGATCACACTCCGTCCGCGAAGGCGACTGAGTTCGTGACATGCCATTGCCATTGTGGCGCTTATGTGAGGTCTCCGAGAATCCATGGCGAGTACATGTGGTGTTGCAGCCTGGTAATATGTTCTGTTAAGTACCGTACGAGTAGACCGTGCGAGTAGACTGTACGAGTAGACTGTACCGGTAGACTGTACCAGTAGACCGCGCGAGTAGTTGTCTCCACATCTTCACAATCACCAGTGAGTGACAGAGCTCGTGCCCACTTAGTCATCAAAACCATCAAAATAAGCATTTCGACTGTCTGCTCTTGTTCTACCACAATGCACACCAAATAGCCTTTCATCATACATCCTCGGGAAGCTGGCACCTCTTTGCCACAAAAGCTTTACGTTTTCTAATCTCCTGAAGGATAACCTTATCCCATTCATCTGATAATGCCTCTTTGAGTTCCTCGTCCGAATCAAAGGCCCTCCGGCAAAGTCGTTGTTTAATAATGTTCCACACACCTTCAATTAGGTTTAAATCAGGACTCTGGGTAGGGTGCTTATGATTGCGTAGACTATGGGGCTCTTTAGAAGCTTGTAAGGCCAGCTTTACGCAATCCATGAGAAGAATCCACGTCCTCTTGTAATAGCCACGGTCCTGGATATTTGTCGCTCATGGTTTGTGTAAAATTAACGTAAATAGGCAAGAGACTGTCAACGTAATATTTTTGAGGTATGTGGTTGCCTTTGACCTTAACCTTGATGTCGTGCGGCTTTCCCGCGTCTCATTCTATCAGACGTACTTGATAGCCTCCCTCTGTCTCGGTGTTGGATCGCCGGCGATGTTTAGAGGGATACGGAACATGCTCTTCATCATACTCTTCATCGTTATAGAACTCTAGGTTTGATTCCCTTCACAAGCTAATTGCAGCAGCAATATGAAACTTACTCCCTTGTGACAGACGGCGCAACAGGGGGTGAGAGAATTCTGTGCGTACACGTGCACGGCCCAGTAAGATCAAAACCTGTAAATTGCACTCTCCTTAAACAGATAAATCACTTGCAATTATGGGACGACTAACGCGATTGAATCCCTTTCGGTCACCGACCCCTGAATCTTTCCAGGGCCGATCATTCGATGAGTTAGCTCGTGACCGAGGCTCAATGTCGCTCCGGGCGATTTCGAAGAACAAGTCGATTTCGAAGTCTTGCGGACGGAAGTAGAAAGAACGATGGCTTAAGATGGATGGTAGCATAGCATAGCAAAGAGGAAGACGAAACCGAAGTCTGCAATCCTCGGACGGAAATTTAAAGTTACAAAATTCGTTTGTAAAATGTTTTGCTCTTCTAGAAATCCCGTCCGGTTACAACTCTACGATACTCAAACCGCTATCGGACCGCATCAGTCACAAAGGAAAATGAAGGAGTATACTAAGGGAAGTGGCCTGTATATACATACTAGCTCAAAAGTTTGAATCCCCACCAAAATCAACATGTACACCCATACACTTAATCACACTCTAAAAAATCACTAAAAATCGTAAACCAACACTTTTTAGTACATATTCTAAATTTAATATTCTTTCATTCTGTAAAAGGGCTTTTTATTTAGTACTTTGTGAGCCAGCCCTTTGCCCTGATTATCGCAGCTACCTGGTACGGTATACTATCTGCTACCTGCTCAAATAGGCTATTGGCAAGGGCCTCTCAAACCTCCTTTAAAGCGTCCTGTAGAGCCTTTATAGCGTCCTCCACTCTGCCCATATTCTGTAGAACAAGCTTTTTCAGGTGGTGCCAGATGTGCTCAATCGCGTTCAAATCAGGTGAATACGGGAGCCAGTCAACCAAAGGAATCGAAATGCTCGGGTAGTATGAATTGTAGGCCAGGTTCCCAGCAATTAGGGATGTTATCGTCGAGTAGTTGAAGGTAGTACCGAGCAGAACAGCCATTCTTCTTTGACTCCCAATCTCTCTCAAGATACAATTCCGACCGACGAGTTTGTCCCCTGATGAACCAGAAGCATGCCCAAACCATGACTGAAATATCCCTTCCTTTTGTTGTTTGGACCATGTCCCGGTCCCATTTTTGCGCAGGTGTACGAAAGACCCGTTTACCACTTTTACCCTTTTCCCTCTCGGCAGAACACTAGTCTTGCCACATATAAGTCCTCCACTCTGCTAAGGTCCGATGCTCCCGAGCTTTGCACCATGCAAGCCTTTTACGGCTACCTCTTCTGTAAGCTCTGGCCGGCGCTTAGCTCTCCAGTTACTGATTCCAGAGGGGCCTAATATGCGTTTAAGGGTAGTCATGCTGAAATTCATTCCCAACTCCTCCCGAGCCTCCGCATATGTGTATTTTGGATGTAATTGGATGCATCTTACCAGACGACGTGCATCTCGTTCTGTCCAAAGCTTCGCCAGTCCGGGACGTGATAGAGACTGCGTTCAGGCGTACGGACGCACGGCGCAAAGTGGTTTTGAAAGTCGATTTTGTCTTCTTGAGAGCCTTCTCGATCTCGGCCAAATTTCTTCCCAACTTTGCTGCCCCAACGATTTGTCCTCTCTCATAAGGACTGAGTTCCCTCTCTTGGACTCGATTTGGATGAAATGGACCTATTGGATGCCAGGGAGTAGGCATTTTATTGTTGTATTTAGAGAGTAGTGGGGGGGGGGGCGATCAGAAAAATCGCGAATTTTGGTGTGGGGGTTTCAGACTTATGGCGTACGTGAATAAGGTTATTTCCGACAAAAATCACGCCGCCGAGTACAAGAATGGGAAGCCGGGAAGCCTCATGAAGTTGAAGTATAGGTTCGGGGCAATGCTATGATTCAAAAGTTTTACATGGATCGGCTTCTACCTATCTACGTACGTGCCATCGAGTCGATGCGAGAGATTGAAGATAAGACGTGCTTATTACAAGAGGACGGAGACCCTTCTCACGGTATGCGGAAGAGAGACCTCGCTCAAGAGTATAAAGAGGCCCTTAATATACAAAATTTATATCACCCGGCGCAGAGCCCAGATTGTAATCCTATAGAAGATTTGAGTGATTGATTGATTCCATTAGAGTGCTGTATCGGCCAAAGGCTATGTAACAATTGTGGCCTTGCCTAGGCCAGATACTTATTCCTCGGATAGTATATCTTCCTATTTTATATCCCTTCTAGTTTCCTCCACAAAGTAGAATATCCTCTACAAATATCCATTTGGCTTAGCACTTGAAGTACGCATATTAACCCATTTACGTACTACCAATCAACCAAACGTTGACTCTAAGTGTGCTGTCTCGTAGGAAAAGCGTGAAAACCAAGCTGGTGCAAGACATAGAGCGAGAGCCCAAGTACCGAAGTACACGACAAAAGGGCGTAGCTCCCGATGTCTCTTGATTCAGCTCCCGGGCGACGAGTTCTTTGTATATTCCTTTATGTAGTCCCGCCAACCAACATATCCTCCTCTTGTTCATTCTTCGGCCCCTCGGCCTCGAAGTCAGGGTCTGCCAGAATATATTGTAACTAAATTGTCGAGACGAAAAGGTCTAGTCGAGTCCGATAACCAGGTGCAATATCGCAACGAGTAAGAGGAATCACCGGAAGTTCATTAAGAGGAGCCCTTCGTATCCAACGTGGCGAAGGTGCTAGTTTGTAGAGTAGAGAGCGGTACGCCGCCCGTATCGAGGATACCAGAGGTTTTGGAAGAGAAGTGAAGTTCATCGACATCTTCTTCGCCAAGGAGAGCAGAGTAGTTGGGATCCACATCTACCGACTCGTAAGAACCGGCATGAGATATTGCTATTAAATCGATATCCGCTGCATCCTCCTCATCCTATATGTTCGTGGTCGTGCGTAGCGCCAAGAGTTGGGTGAAAACTCTGATACAGAGGCGGTTTCGTTCAAAATGGCGGCATTTGGTCGGACGAGTATAACTACTACACCAGAGTTTATCGAGCTGTAAAGCAATGTCGCAGATGTTGCCGAACGGTGAAAGGGGGTTGACTCGCTGGCGTGAAAGCGCGAGTTCGTTGTCGTTGCGAGAGCTCCAACTTAACTATCCTCCATCTCGGAGAGATTAAGCAATTACAGCTGGCATCAACGTGAAGGTGGGAGTTCGACTTTGCCAGCCTCCTATAGAAGGAGTTTGGGCAATTTTGAAGCAGAGGTTACGGCAAATAGTCTTTGATTTGGAGGAGGAAATGAAGGAGGTTATTCAAGAGGAATAAGACAATATTACAATGGAAGAGATACGAGACCATATCGCCAACATGTCTAGAAGATGCGCCGAGCTGCAAAGATCGGCCTAACAGGGGTAATAGGTGGCAATGTTACGTTATGTATTAAATATTTATCTGATTCAGAGGCTCTTTTTGAATACTGGTGTTGTTGGCCCGTGTGCGGGTGCTCACTGAATTCTGTCAACCCCTGTTGGGCGTTCGTCAATATTTTCAGGGTCGTATCCTTTCCCTATTCCCGTAAGATATCTCCAATAGCTTGGGAGCCAGGGTCGACATGTACTTCATCAATGAAGACCTTAAAAGCCCAGAAGTTATCGAAAGCATTGTTCCCATGTTCTCAACCATAGGCAGTACGCTCTTTGCTGTTCTTAGTCGACAAAACCTTCTGAATAAAGACACATTTATACCTCTGACCTCCTCTAGTTCTCTTTGGAAGGGATTTCGTGTTGGCACTAACATCTTTCACGTCGAATTTGAGATCTTTGATGCCCTCCCAAGCTTTGTAGCTGTGTTCCACGTACATCTCACTGCTGTTGAGGCCATATTCTCTCTCTACTTCTTCCATCTTCGTCCTGTATGTTCGTTGATTTTATTGTCTCGACAGATCGCCCGCGTCGGCTTCGTAGCGCTAAAGTATATAAATCATGCCTTTTTGGTATCTGCCAGTAGCCCAGTGCATGCTCTTTTTGTAGGCTCTGGAGAAAGGGTAATTCGTAGATTCCGACGAGTTGTAGGCGCCACAATTGCGCGTGTTGAGTCGAGTTGTTGATGGTTTCAATTTACGAGTTTCACGAGGTTGCTTACTAACTAGAGTGCAGCACAAATTCTGTAACCCACTGGTGCGATCGGTCGTTCTGGTTTCCTCTTGCACATAGCATGACTCCAGAAAATATTGATGATCTGCAAATAGTCATCAGAATAGCCATCAAATAATGGGACAGAAGCGCGCCAACCGCCTCGGCGCTTCAGGCCACTCATAAGTAGGGACAGGCGGGTCTGTTGTTAATAGCTTCGTTGTATGTGAGAAGCTCATAAAAGCGCAAGCGACTGCCAGAAGGACCGGATCGCCTCACTTCGAAAGCATGCGGAACCTCATCGGTGTGGTCCATATGCTGGTTGTCGTAAGGATTTGAGTTCTGCTACAGAAGAACATTATGTACGGGAGTGAAAGAAATGCCAGCATGCCAGGGCTTTTGACTCGCTCGCGGGCATCTACAAACATGCCACTAGGTCTCAGCGAGCTACACAAGAACCGACTGCAGCAGGGTTGGTAAGCACGTATGCAGACCTCATACCTGCGATCTCTGGAGTATATTATATATCAGATAGGATGGTGAAGAAGTCAAAGACAACGTCTCCCTCTGGACAAACTCGGCAGCAAAACGCCACTTCGAAGCCATACTACACAGGAGACAGCCAAGTCTGGATGGTGAATGGCCTGACGGGATGGGTGCCAGGTCATGAGTCCCAAAAGCCAATGCGTTGCGCATGGTTAGGCGCAGAGAGGATCTCGAAAGAGAGAAAATGCCGGGCTTGTTTTTTAGTCGCCGAATCGACATCGACATCGAAGTCCGTTGCCTCGGTCTAGAAGGCCTACACTCTCTCAGCAAGTCCCAATGCAAAGAACGAGATAATGCCATTCACTGGCTACACATCACTCTCCAACTGTATCATACAAACATATCATACAAACATATCAACAGCTCACCAGAATTCGCTCGCTCTCCCTACCATGTCTTAGGACCAACGAACTCTCTTTCTGGGACCACAATCTGGATATCGGTATCCATATGGTCCATTGTCGTTGCCATGATAGTGTTTCCCGTGTCAAGCTGTTAACATTGAGCGAGGAGAGATGGTGACTTACCATCACTACGGAGCTTCAACCTGATTTAATGTGGAGATGAAGCAGATGACGAGTGTAGTCAGAGCAAGACCTGTATCCAGTCCGCTAGCAGTGAAGTAATTAAGTCTGCTTCACTACTCGGAATAGCGTCTACGAATGAACCTCTGGAAAACGAAGCCAACAATCCCCCAGCTTCTCACTATTAGCCCCCATATCTCCATAAGCGCAGGACAACTCACTCAGATGATTCAACGGCGTAGCAGGCGGAATCTCCACATCCTCTCCCATAATCACGGGCGCTATCTCATACGTAAACACGCTCTTCGGTCACTTCTTCGTCAAGTCATGAGAGATCACAGGGATTACTGCGCCGATCGGGAACATGACTAATAGGATACCATACATTTTCCCCGGACTAAAGATGAGTTGCTGCCCGACGAGCTCCCAGATGACGAATGCGAAGAAGAAGACCTTGGCGCCAGGGCAGGTGGGTTTTGTTTCTGTAGCGGCGTGCACACGCTCTCGACGTTGTTGAGGGCCAAGTCCAGGGCAAAATTGAGCACGAAGATCTGTACGAAGCAGGATACGGTGGTCGCGGTGATTTGGTCCTTGAGCATCGTTAGCGGTGGGATTTCATGTAATGGCGGCCGTGTTAAAACTTCAGCGGGGGCAGTGTGTAGGGAGGGTTGGGGACTTACAATTTCAGGTCGCCAAGGAATCCGAGCGTTGGGAAGCGATAGGTTTTGAACATCATTAATACAAGCGGCTTGCTGATTTACATGTAGCCCATGATGAATTATGTGATGACCTAGATGATGCCGATGGGCAGAGTCATAATCGTCGACAGGACGATGGAGATGAGGAACGCCCATCACACAAACTCAGTCGGAAACGCTGGGACGGTGACGAGCTACAGCACAATCATGACGAGGAATAGGTCCGCATACCACCATGTCGGCACCTCGCGGTATTCCTAATCAGCTTCATGTGGACGTCGGGCGTCTGGCCACGCGAGTTGCGATATTGCTGCCAGATCTCCTGGCGGTAGTGGATTCAGGTGCAGACGATGAGGGAGGCGATGGCTGCAAAGGGCATGTCATAGGAGATAGCGAAAGTTGTGCAGAGGAATAGGGGAAGGGGTGGTTCTTTGTACGCGGCTTCGTTGAGTGTGAGTACCTCTTACGATTTTCGTGACGTAGCCAGCCCGGTGTGATCGTAGGTGTCGGAGTCGGAGATGGGGAGGCATTTCAAGTACCATGCACCGTCGTAGCTATTCAGTTGAGGTGGCATCAGGTTTCAAGACAGGCAGAAAGGTGCTGCGGAGCTGAGTATGCTTCGGATCGTAGACACTGTTTAACCCAGCTCTGGGCGCTTATACTCCAACGAATTGCGAAGACTCACTGAAGACTGAGAGTGCCAACAATGTAGAAACTGACAGCTCCGACAAGTGTGTTCGCGATCGTATGCACAGGATGAAATAACGGGTTGCCAATGAAACCAGAGATCTGAGTCAAATCAAGCGAGAAAGGTATCAAAGAAAGTCTAGTAGCGCTGCCAAAGAGCTGATTGATGACAGGGTTCTGAGGAGAAATTCAGGTCATAAAGGCAAAGACACCGAGGAAATGTGCGAAGAATCCAGGAATCCAATAGTGGGCGAATGAGCCAGCAAAGATGATCGCGAACCAGCGGAAGCGTGGAATCTTTTCGCCAAGTACGGTAGGGTCAAGTTTCTCGAAATTTTTGTGCATTGCATGCCCTAGAGTTACACTCACCTAGTTCGAAGGACTAAGTGACTTGTTAATCAAGGGGACTTGAAGACGCATGAGGCAATTCTTACCTGACCTTAGCAGCAGGGTTAGCAAGTAACTAACGCAGCATACCAGCTGGGCCATAGCCGATACTTTGACTTGTGGTAAAAAGCAGCAGCTGAAAGCCTAAGCCAAAGTTCTGATTGTCGAATGCAACTTGAGCCAAGATGATATTCGTGGTGTAAGCTGTTCCGAACGGCCAGCATAGGTCGAGCGAATTCATGGTTATTACACAACCTCACCACCTGCTAGCTTCAAGTAGCCATGGCAAAGAGAAGTATATATTAGCTATGAATACCACAATTTGCTTCGTATAGGCGTCCCTCCATACTTTATTAGGTCCTTGCATCGCTGTGGCATCTCGCATTTTCGAGCTCAAACCTCCGCTAGTAATTTTACTCCATTTGTCTTGTAGTATCTCCCGAAGCTGATGAAGCGTGTCCCAATGCCTACGACGCATTCTCTTCTTAAGAATTGTCCAACAGCCTTCAATCGGTTTCAAATTGGGCGAGTTTCCAGGATGAACAATCGTTTGCATGCATTGACTATGCTTAATTGTGGTATAGATACTGGGAATATTATCTTTTGTGCGAAGATGTGTTTGTCCTGTGATATAGTGACTCGGATCGCCATCTTCTTGTGAAACCTAGGCCAAGAAGGATCACCTGCTTTGGCATCTTATACAGCTTTGATTTAATGTATATAATTAGAAGCCATTCTAAATAAGACTTTTGTGTTAATACTGCTGCCTTGTGATTTCTTCTCTAATTTATGCGGCTTGCCAGCTTCTCACTCGACTACCCGCTCCTCATAGTTCTCTGAGTCTTCGTAATTGCTCTTAAGCGGCTTCGGCGGGTACTTGGGGTCTCGATTTTCCCCCCTTCATCTGATCAAAACTAGCTTTTCCGCACTGCCATACCAGTTGACCCATCCTGAGGTCCCTCCGAGAGCCGGCATTTCTTGTATATTCTTAGGGTAAAGTCTATGCCGTCTCTCCCAAAGAACTCCTCCAACAAGGACCTGCTTCAGGTCGACATGGAATTCATCTGTAACATAGACAGTATCCCAGAATTCGATGAAAGGCTTTGGATTGTTTGTTTTTCCGAATATAACTCGGTACCTGTTTTAAGCTGATTTGCCTTCCTATATATGCCATTCGGTAAACTTGACCACCATCTATGAACTCCTTTATTTTGACTGTTAGTTGCCACCAAGGAACGTCGATACTGTGGTATTTAAGTTATTGGCCTAGCAGACATTTTTGTACCAGATTTTTGTTGCTACACAAGTATCTGCAGGTCTCTTTGGACACTCAAGACTTCCTTTCAAGTATCCATGGCTTTGGACGCGTCCTTCTCATACCCAGAGACCCGAACTACTCTCGCTTTTTGAGCCAATTTGAGCCAGTTGTTCGTGGTATTCCTACATCCTCGCAGATTTCCCTGAGCGTCGCACCAGCTCTCTTCATATTTGTTAAAAAGGGGTACGCGGTGCAGTGTTTCCATTCTCTCTTTCAAATTGGCTCTCCGGTACGAGGATTATAGGTATCCAATTGGTACGGGCTATAAGGTGCGCGTTTTGGCCTGTTTCTGGTATGGCTGTCGGTGAATGGGGTCGTTCGAGTTCGTTACTTTTGCAATATCAGATGCAGGAATCTTGGTCTTTCGCCCAAGCCTAGAATCAAGTTTTCAGGTCCTCCTGAATGCAGGATCTTCGTGCTGTACCAGGTGGTGGGGTGAAATCTTACGATTTGCAGATCTGGCCGATAAAGTTTATCGTTTGTTTTTTTGATAAGAATGTGCATCAAAGAAACGAGGGCGCCTGATAGGATCGTATTCGCTCCTCTCAGGCGGATTAGGAGGCGTTAGTGTTACCATAATGTGGTAGAAAAGATGTTGTGTTATTAGTATTTTGATGTTGGAGGCCCCTGCGCGGTCAATTTTGACAGCCTTCTTTTGTCACATATTGTACTGTTTCGCTCTAAGTTCATCAACCAGCTCATCTAAATACGAAGCTGAACTTCAGTATTAGAAGTTAATGACGGCCTCATGAACTTATCTAGTTATCAACACCTAGTTCCACTCCATTCCAGTTCCAGTCCAACCATTTTGCCAATTTCGGATCTGGTGTCCGGTGTGCAATTAGAATCTCCAGCAGACAAGCTTCCAGGAACAAACTTTCGGAAGGACGGTCTCAGAAAGTCAATACTCAACTAATTATATACTGCGCTTGACCTGCCATGCCTGGGTACCCGTCGTCTCTGTTGCAAACAATGACTCATGTTTGATTAACAGTGCCTCTATTTCCGCTATGCTCTCCGCCGACTGTTTTACCGATGAAGTTCCTGATAGCACTTTCTTCCGCTTGCTTCGATATCAATTGTCCATCTACAGTTAACCGAGCAGGCTTATCAATATCTGCTCGCAAGAATGACAGAATTGCGAGTTCGCGAGATGGCAACCTTCAACTAGGTAGGTACTACTGCAACAGTGACACCTTCGTGCACCAGAAAAGGACGCCATCTAAATTAGTATCTAGCTATATCGATAATTCGTTATCCATGAAGGGCTGCTTGACCGGGGCTGACTAATGGAAGCAAGCAGAACACACTAGGTGCAGGGATTGACTGCGCAGGCGAACAGAGCCTCAACACCATGATTCGAACTCAACCCAAACATCACGAAATGGCACCCACCCTCCACACCACGTACGACCCGCAAAAGGCAAGAATGGACGAGTGGTACTCGTATTCGATTCTTTGATGCATTTGATGAGCGGAAACCAGAC
>MU253763.1:0-140261 GCA_019669825.1 Calycina marina
TTACGAGAGCTCCAACTTAGCTATCCTACATCTCGGAGAGAGTAGGCGTTTACAGCTGGCACCAACGTGAAGGTAGGAGTTGGACTTTGCCAGCCTATGCCTTGCTGGAGATAGAGCTATGTGGTGATAGTAATTCATTTTTTGCTTTAAGGTCTGTCCCGTGTGTCTGAGCCTACCTCCGTTCCAAGAGTCATGGGTTCAATCACTCCGTCACGCCTAAAGAGGGAATACATGAATTAGACTTCTTGACACGTTTCTCTACTTTACAATGCAGCCACCAGGACTCGAACAGAACTACCTAAAGCAAACACTCATCATGCGATATGCGACACGATTCCTTGCTATAGCAAACTTCGATGCACTGAAACGATTCTTCCTGTAACTTGAGAGTTGACACTCATTCAATTACAATGACTGGGCGATTTTATTTCCGCGCCAGTTTCCCATCCATGTGGCTGTCAAGTAACGTGGTCCCCAAATCTTCTATTGGAGTAGAATTTGGATAATCAGGTAGTCCTCATCGTGTCACAGTCTCTGGGACATTGAGAACTTTAAGGTACCTCGCATCTTCACATGAGTAACGAGCCTCAATACCTCAATCAGCGCGGGCACCTATGATTAGCCTTTTTCCTACTCGCCCGTGAAAATGCCAGAGCTCTTGAATGATTAAACCTGTGATGCAGTAAAGAGCTATGGAACTAGAGTATGTGGTATCCTAACTGGACCGGAAAAGGAGAGCTTGCTTTTGCTTGCTTGGCTGTATCATGTTTCGCGGAAAAACAAGATCCATAAAATGCTCAGAAAATCCTGCTAAAGATGTAGTCAATTCATTATACAGCGTTTCGTCGCTTTATTACATCTTGCTAGGCATTCTCGCTGCTAGAAGTTAGTAATGATTGAAATGTTTCAAAGATGTAGAGTCGGGTCATGGGTGAAATTGACGTACTCCCACCATCCAATCGCAAAACGACCCCATTCAGCATAACATTTTCGATACTATGCTTTACCAATGATGCGAACTCGGCAGGCTTGCCACCTCTGACTGGAGAACAGATCAGTGCTGCTTCAGATCCACCCTATAACCGGCTGGAAGCCATACCTGGAAACTCCACGACTTTTAGCAAACTCGCTCTCGCCTTTTCACTCAAAGCTGCAGTCATTCTCGTCTCGAACATACTCGGAGCGATCGTTACCACTCGAATCCCGTGCGGCGCCAGGTCTCGAGTCATAGGTAATGTCAAGGAAGCAATGGCTCCCTTTGAGGCACTGTATGCGACTTGACCCGGCTGACCATCAAAAGCTGCAGATGATGCAACCATGATTACGCATCCTCGTTCGCCGTCTTCGCCTATGGGTGTAGTTTTGGCCATATGAGGTAGCACTTGACGAATGAGATCGATAGTACCACGCAAGTTCACATTCATTACGAAATCAAAGGAGTCCATGGCCATTGCGTTGCCTTTGCGATCCAGAATCTAGGAAGAGTAATTAGTCTTAGTTGGATAGCCATGTTGTGAACTTACTTTGGTAGGATTTCCAACTCCAGCAGCTGCTATCACACCACCTATGTCTTTGCCAGTCTCTTTGGCCCATAGCACAGCACCTTCGACAGATTTGGCAATACTGTCAGACTCAAGAACATCGGTTTCGAAGAATTTGGTCTTGCCGTCACCAATGTTCTTAACAAAGGCTTCTGCTAACTCTGGGTTGACTGTGTAACGCAATGTGTCAGCGATGTCTGCATCTTCGCCGTATGGCTTTGTGAGCAATAACATGTTGAAGAGGCACATGCATGCGCTACTCTTTGTAAATACATCCCGATAGCAGCACACTCAATCTCATCGAGGGCTGTGATTGCAAGTTGACACGCGTGTGGTACTTACTGTCTAGAATAGCAACATATCCTCCACCTTTACATAGATCCTCAACCACAGCCCTACCCAATCCTGATGCCCTATATGAATTAGCTCTATTCCTATATTGCTTACGCTTTGCTCACCCCCCAGATATAATGTAAGTTCTGTCTTTGATCTGCATACTCGGAGAAGCAAAGTTGCTGGATCAAAGAACAATCTACCAGATAATCTGGTACAATCAATCTTCATGATCCACTCATGATCACGGCCGAGGTGCATGAGACCTCTTGGTAGCAACAGTTATTGCCAAGACCTGACGATTAGTGTGGTACTAGACTCGAGCAGCACAACAACGTCTAAATCAAACCTGTATACAATCCGAAATTCACATTCATCAGAATGGTACGCCCTCGGCGATCCTCCGCTACAAGCGCAAGCGAAGACATCGGTCCTGGTTCTGGGAGAGAACAAGTAAGTGTCTACCCACTTGTCAGATAGGAGAACAATGGCTCACGAAGCACAGGAACTTGGGAGCATGTACGACTACTTGGCTAAAATAATACTGCTAGGTCCCAGTGGGAGTGGAAAGTACGTTGTGCAAGGAAAGAGATTGGTACATAATGGCTAAGCTCTGCCAGGTCATGTTTACTCCACCGATTTGTCAAAAACGAATGGAGAATCCTCACATCACAAACGATAGGCGTGGAATTCGCAAGCAAAATAATACGCGTCGGTACTGGGGCGCGGAGGAAACGTATAAAGCTTCAGGCATGGTTGTCGAAATCCCATCTTTGGGATGGTGCTGATGGGTACAGTTATGGGATACCGCTGGTACAGAACGCTTTCGCTCAGTTTCACGATCATACTATCGTGGAGCCGCCGGTGCAGTACTGGTCTACGACATCACATCGCATAGCACGTTCACCGGTCTACCGACTTTTATAAATGATGCGCGGGCGCTTGCTTCGCCGAACTTGACGATGTTGCTGGTGGGGAACAAAGCGGACCTGGCGAATAGTTCGGGCTCACTGTTGGACGGTGCTCTACCTACAGGGACACCCTCGAGCCTCGGGAGTTCTATGCCCAGTTCTAGCAGCATGGGGCTCGGCTCGCAGCTCAAAGCTACGATTGCGCCGGATGGCCGAGAAGTGACAAGTGAAGAGGCGTCGAAATGGGCGTCGACAGCCAATATACCAGTTTCAGTGGAGGTTTCAGCGTTATCAGGCGAAAATGTGGATGAAGTGTTCAACAGGCTTGCTCGGATGATATTGACGAAACTTGAGCTAGGAGAAATAGATCCCGACGACCCTATGAGCGGCATACAGTATGGTGATAGCGGCAATTGGGGGACTGAAGATGGCGCGAGCGTGAAGAGTGGTATGACTGGAGATGAAGGAGTCCGACGGAGGAAACGGCCGAGGAGCAAGCATAACTGGGGGTTGGGAAGCATGCGGGAATGGGAAGAGGTCTTCACACTGAGTGGCAGCAGACGGCGAAGGGGGGGATGCTGTTGAACTTCATCTGGTCAGTATGTGAGATCTTTGTTTAGACATGGGTCTTGGGAGCGTCTTTGAACTTAGCGGGTTAACGATGGCATGATAGAACGTATTAATACCTTCAGAAGAATTGCATGTTGACGATGAAGCCTAGCGGTATGCTTTATAGTGGTTTCTTCGGCATATCCGTTGCGTCTGAGTCATAGACAGAATACTCTATAGTTAGACAGATTACAGGCAGAATCAGGCACCTTTCCTCCAAGGAAGGAGTCAACAGGCGGAAGATGTACATCAGAAAGTCGCTGAGATCGAGCTGCTTTCAAGCTGGAAGTACACGCTGTCCCGCAGCCAGAGCAACGACAGAAGACATGTTACTGACGGCCCTCATTCTTTGTGAGGAATACACATAAGGGTGTTTGATATTTTGCCATGCTTTCACTGCCAATTCACGTCCAAGAGTACAATGTGGTTGTTACCTGCAGGGCATGCCAAGCCCGTCTGAGAGCAGGCTACAACATCTACATTGACCTGGGTGTCTTGAAGCACTGAATATCCTATTTCTCTCTACATATCATATATTCAGCTACTCAAAAGCAGGATAAATTGCGTGCATTTATGGGTCAAACATGCCAAGAGGCTGCAAGATGTAATATTTTGCATCCTAAGCAGCAAATTTCACTGTTGTTTGGAATGTTTTGAATATGTGATTGGTAGCAATTTTATTCAGTTGGATAGACAGCTGTTTTGGTACGTGAAGGTATCCCATTCAGTATCTCAAGCTCGGAGTTTGGCCACACAGTCCACCAAACAAAATGCCACTCTGGCACGAGCATTATAGGACCGAAACTACCTACATTGACAGACTGTACATCCTTTTGACTGGGAGCATGCAGAGAATCAGATACGCTGTAAACATGATCACAACACAGGCAGAAAGAATACGGAACGATATTCTCCAGGTAACTAGTTCAGTTCTCTCTTGGTGTCATGTCAATCCAGCTAAGTTGCAGTTTCAGGTTCAGATCCCAGACAAACTACCAATAGAGCTCACAGATGAGCAGGAGGAGAAGTTATCCTTGATGATAGCCTCTATCAGACGTGCAGCTCTGATGTTACGTGAGGTTCGTATGTACGTATGCTACACTTACGATACTCACGTTGATAGGCATAGGCACACGAGCGAAAATATATCTTGCAGCTCCTGAATGATCGCGTTCCTGTCAAGGCCAGAATTTCAGCCGCAGTCTCCTACCTCTCGACCGTTCAGAACTACATCGCTAAAGCTCTAAGCTCATCTGACGAGGCGATCGACAAGTGGATCGAGGTCAAGGATATGGATGGGGAATGGGACATGTGCCCAGAGGGCGAGCAAATGGTGGCCAGAAACATGAGAATAGAGACCACCAATACCAAAACCCAGGTCATGAGAAATCGCTTGGAGGCTCTACGAAACATGCGGTTAGTGGAGCAGGCTGCTGATATGGAGGTTCAACAGTCGATGTTCATTGGGCAGAACGAGGCAATCAATTTTCTTAGTCCAATGCTGGATATGAAGAGGAGCTAAACGAGTCACAGGGGAGCGGATCGAAAGAGTAATCGGTCGGGAGATTTCATCAACAAAAGGAAACAATATATCTCACCACCTATGAGAAGATGTGTGGACTAAATAACTTGAACTAACTTACTTTGTATCTTGGAGGCATCTTGAAGGCAGGGGACTTTGGCATGCTTACTATTTGGTTGAGAATCCTCACCTCAAAGATCCATACTGTCCAACTCAATGAATTTTGCCAAACCTTCATAGAAATCCTCTGAGAAATATGTCTGAGTTCTAATATACTCGTGCCCGGTGGATTAGATCATCAGCGCTTCTGATTGGTTATTGCGCCCGGTGGCTGTGTAACCAGTTCAAGACAACTTTATGTACTCTCCACTCTGTGGTATCTACACAAGGTGGGCATACAACCTGCGTTCTTGCTTCTTCTCCTTCCTTTACGCGAAGGTCTTTGTTTGCCCCTGAATCAGCAACCATGCCACCTAAGGAACAAGCTCCAACTGCAGAGGAAGCTCAAATATACACATCTGGTGACACCACCTCACTGCCGGATGTTCGTTTACTTCACTTCAACGATGGTAATAGCATTGAGATTATCATAAGAAAGGAGGCTGACGTTCAGTTTACCATATTGATGCCTCATCAGCGGAACCAGTTGGAGGTATCGCTCGGTTCAAGACTGTTTGCAATGAGTATAGAGATGGAGCTCGATTCGCGAGTCATCCAGACCTCCTGACGTTCTTCTCCGGAGATGCTTTCAATCCTAGTCTGGAGAGCAGTGTTTCTAAAGGTAGCTCAATATCTGAGTCTCCCTTGTTATCATACGGAAGTTGATCAATTTTAGGAAGTCACATGGTGCCGGTACTAAATGGTATCGGAACGGATGTTGCTTGTGTTGGAGTAGGTGATCTCATCGCTCAGAGCTTTCTTGTATTGCTGACAGTCTTAACTTGCAGAATCACGATTTAGATTTTGGCGTCAAACAGTTCCGGTATCTCACCAGTCAATGCACTTTCCCTTGGCTGCTGGCAAATGTCATAGGTACATTACATTCCTTATGTTCTGACAATGCTAACCACAATTCTTAGATCCCGCGCTAGGTGAAAACATTCCTTTGGGAAATGCTAAGAAGACTGTCATGTTGACGTCCTCAAATGGCATCAAGATTGGTGTAATTGGACTCGTGGAACGTGAATGGCTTGATACAATCAACTCTTTGCCACCCAACTTAATCTAGTACGTATCAGTAGGGAATTTTAGGTTACCAACTAAACTTTTCACAGTAAGTCGGTATCGGCCACAGCTATCGAATTGGTTCCAGGCCTGAGAGCGCAAGGAGCAGAGCTTATTGTCGCTGTTACTCACCAGCGAGAGCCCAACGACAACAAGCTTGCCGAAAAGACACCTGATGGACTTATTGATATCATTCTAGGAGGACACGATCACTTCTACCAACATAACTTAATCAGCGGAACCCATGTCTTACGTTCTGGTAGCGATTTCAAGCAGCTGAGCTATATCGAGGCCCGACGACGTAGAGCTGGTGACAAGAAGAAATGGGACTTCAGCATCACAAGACGAGACATTTTGTCTAATATCGCAGAAGATGCAGAAACGCTCGAGCTCACGGGGATGCTTACAGCTTCATTGAAGGCTAAGCTCGGAAAGCCTTTAGGGTATACGGCAGCTCCTCTCGATGCACGCTTCATGACAGTGCGACTGAGGGAGTCGAATATGGGTAATTTCATCTGTGACCTTATGAGAACGCATTATGGTGGAGATTGTTGCATTGTGGCATCTGGAACTATTCGTGGAGACCAGATCTATCCTCCGGGTATGCTCAAAGTCAAGGATATCATGAATTGCTTTCCATTCGAAGATCCGTGCGTAGTTATCAAGGTCACAGGCAAGGCTGTTCTGGACGCCTTGGAGAATTCCGTTTCATTGTACCCAGCTCTCGAGGGCAGATTTCCACAGGTCTCGAAGATCGAATTTGAGTTCGATCCTGCTAAGCCACCCAATTCTCGAGTTAAATATGTCAAGATTGGAGAAGCTCCGTTGGAACTTGAGAAGATGTACGTATTAGTTACCAGAGGATACATGGCGCGAGGTAAGGATGGATTCGTCTCCTTACTGGTGAAATCCGAGGGTGGCTCTGCTGAAGAGATTGTGTCTGAGGAAAATGGGATCCTGATCAGCATGATGTTGAGACAGTACTTCATGAGCTTGAAGATTATGGGACAGTGGAAGCAATGGGGCAAAAGTATGGACAGACATTGGAAGGGTATTCATAGCGCGATGCAGGACACCAGAATTATCGAACCAACCTCGCCCCTCAAGTCGCCAGTAGCAAGCTCCAAGGACACATTCTCATTGGCAGATGGTAAGCTACGCGAGAACGCTACGGTCAAGGAACAAAAACCAGTCGACCAGTCCGACGATGATGGCAGTGTAGACGAACCTGAAGATGTTAAGGCGTACTCCACGATACAAGATAGAAAGATCAAGCTCATTTGCAAGGTGACAAGAAAGTGGTGGCGACTGGCGGGTCTGAAGGGTCAGCCGAGTTGCTGTGATGAGATCTGCGATGAGGAATTCACAATCGATTGGACAAGAGTGAGACCTTCCTAATTGCTTAGAGAGAGGTTACTGACTGGTCATGCTAGGCTATCGCTCCAAGGCTGGAGAGACGCATAATAATCACGCCAGAATATGACGACACAAGTTGAAGGTGCGACAAAATGACATTGAAGTTGTATGTTGCTATTCACTGGAGCTATCATGCTTCCCTTTGGGCTCCTGACAACAGCTGCGTGTCTATACCGTGAACTATCTATCAGACTCACAAAATAATTATTCTCCAAGCACTGTAGAGGTTCAGCCTCCGGTTTGAAGTCAACAGTATTATACATGAAATACGGAAAATAGTTGTATCAATGCATTCCTTTACTATTTTCTCCGTTTCTGCAGGCCCAAAATCGGTACGTGCCAAGCCAAACTTGAGCTTATGGTCGAGTATATCGTGGCAGCTGGTGATGGAATCTTAGATTTTTTGGACAAAGATAGCAGGCTCTTGCCTACTTCTGCTTTGCTTCCTTGTGGAAGACTGGGATGCCGGTAACGATGGAGTATCGGATACCCAGACTATTTTTCAGATCTGCGACCGCATAGCTGACCCTTGGTCCAGTATTATCATTCTCTCGGTTTGTGACGACACTCATCGATCAGCTTTACCGCACCGTGGTCGACTGATACGACATCGAGGAGATTCTTGGGATCATAATTCATGGCTCGGAGCTTGCGGGTACTTACGAGAGCCACAATGCCCTCGATGGCCTCAAAACTATCTATCCAGTCACGAAATGGACCTTGTCCCACCGGGCTAGACCTGACGATTACTATAGGTAAGCCTGCTTACGCGCTCGAATAGTAGATATTCTGCGATGTGTTCTGTAGCTGTGTATGTCCTGGGATGGTTGGCAAGCCGCAGGACTTCTGGATCGGTCAAGATGCCATCGAGGATCATTTGGTAGAGACGAGCGACTGGCATAGGGAGAGATACTAGTTCTTCCATAGGCTGGGTAAATGTGGTCTACGAGGGTATTAGTTAGCTCGATTCGTATTTTCTGGCTGCAAAGCTGAGCTTCAGTAGCTTCAAGAGTTTGAAAGCTTATATCAAACAAGGGCAGGCGTTAGGGTTCTTCTAGAAACACATCTTGCTGTTCAACCACCTCAGATTTGTCCGTTTTTGGACAAAACAGCATCGAGTTTGACTTTCCTAGTGCTTAATCAAGTTCCATCCTAGAACGCCAACAAGCTTGCGTCAAGAGGGAAAACCAATTATTGAGGAGAGTGGAGCATGGTCCCAAGTGCAGTATACTTATCCATTGGAACCAGTTTTGGCTTGAGCAGGTAAAAGTCACAACGGGGAGCGGGCAGCCGGTGTAGATAAGGTTTAGAGTACATATACCGTCTAACGTGACCAGGACTTTTGAGCTAGGAGATGAAAGTCGATTATCAGACGTACAACATTGCACACTGATACAAGAGCTACAAGAGTGGAGGGAGGAGACAATAGTGCGACATCGTCGACCCCTCCTCCCATTTTCGCTCTAACGAGGTTTGATGAGGGGAGGCTACAAATCTTCAGGAGACTGGAGACTTCAGCCGCGTGTTCAAATTCGATGCTGAAGCATGCTTGAAACCCACAGCTCTCAACTATTCTACGTACAGCCCAGGAAATTTGTCAAGTCGCATATGTTGATTGTTCAATCACACATACTAAGTATATACAGGTGAACGATGACTGGTCCCATTCATGAGGCCCAAATCGTGACTCCACAGTTCATGTCCAAAGGCACCGTCCGTAATTATACATCGTTCCACACCCGAAAGCCAAACTCCTTTACGATCTTCGCTAAATTACACCCAGGGCCTTTTGAACTCCCACAATGTCTCAAAGGTCAAGCAACCAAAGTCTCTCTGGATTCATTCTGGTGTTTGGCGATGTAGTAAGTGATCAGGTTCCTGGAAGTATCCTTCAATCCCTCTAGTGCTCCCCAGAAACTTGCTTCGCCGATTCGTGCATCCAAGCTGACACAGAGCTGCACTGCATCCATGCGCACACCAGAGTCTGAGCTGTCTAAACATTTGGCTGCTAATTTACCTATTCCTGAAGCTTCTCCGTCTGATGGTATGTACTTGCTCTTGGCCTCAATAAGTTGCTTCAACACATACAGCCCCATGCTGAGTGTTCTGCAACCTTCAACGGTGGACGTTGTACTGTGCAGGCTCTTGACGATATTGTTGGAAGTTTCCTTTGGGTCCGCAAGGGTGACAAGTATATCAGCCAGCTTCTCCATGGCACTTACAATATGGTCGCGAGAGTCGAAGAAGCTCCGAGCTGCTATTATGGAGCTCAATCCGGTGGGAGCGTACCCATGGAAAGCATCTCTATCCTTCTTGTACATCATATTGATAGTGCCAAGGACTTGCGACTTGACATCTTTTGCTTTGTCTTGTGTGAACAAGGGCAGCGGTGCCTCAAGGTAGGCAAATAAGCCCATCAGAAGCATATCGAACTTCTCATTGTTCCATCCAGCCTTGTTATCCCTGATCATACCCTGTAGTTTACGAAAGCCGTGTACATCTAGAGACTTTGCTTTGATCTTACTTATTCCGCTGTCCAAAAGTCGTGAGCTTTGTTTGTACTGCTCAGGCGTCATGTCAGGCGCGGTATTTGACTCTAGAGTGATACCATTCTGTCGTAGCTTAGCCGCGTCCTCATTGATTGCCACTTCTTCAAGAACTGGGCCACTAAATGTAGGGCGAGGAGTTGTCTGATCTCCCGAACTAGAAAATGGATCTTCGTAAATTTTCATCGGTTTAGCGGGAGTATGCGTCTCATCGTCCGAGGAATGTACAGTTGTTAGAGGTTCTTGTTTCATAACCTTAAGTTTAGATAACTTGAGGACGACCACAGTGAAATCCTCATCCTTTGAAGGGCTTGAAGAGACGTGCAAACTCGCCATAGACTTCGATTTAGCTGGAGTCATTCGTGGGGAGCCTGTAACATTCGGCGAAGGTACAGCTTTACTGACAGTACCTTTTGCGGGACTGTTATTGCTTGAATGACTGGCATGGCTGGAGTGGCTGGTATTCGGCCTTAATGGTAGATTTCTCTTCGGGGGGCTGGAATGTGTCGCACTTGGGGTTCTGGCCGTCAGGCTGCGCGCAGAAGACGGACTGATGGTATCACTGCTGCTTGGAGCATGTCCAGGCCTTCTCACTGAGTACGGGCCAGCGGTAGCCGGACGTGATATCTCTGGACGGGGTCGAAACTTGATCGGGCGCATAGGGGCAACCGATAAACCTTTGTGGGTCACTGTTCTGGACTCCGGGCGCGTTTTTCCGGGCGCATCTGAAGTTGTCGACGACGTAGAGGCAGTTGATGACGACGAGACTGTTCGCATAGGCGAAAAGCTTGACATTGCTGATCCAGGTCGTGCAGGTAGATTCTTGGTCGCCATCGCAGCTTTCTTCTGTGCCAACATGGTTTCCCTTAGTGATGGCTTCGGCGGACCCATAGTGCTCTTCGAGAGGCCTAGGCCTGGACGAGGTGCTGCAGCTATATCTGGTTTTCTCGGAGAGCCAGGGTTGTCCGGAGCATTCTCAAGAAGTCGCTGCTGCGTATTGTCAAGACCAGCGAAGATTCTAACAAAGTCAGTAGTTTGATCGCGTTTGGAAAGAAAGGGTTGGCTTACGCCTCAGCTTTCGCAGGCCAAGTTGGTGCAAATGCCCAGTAAGTTGACCTCATGTTCTCCCTCACCTGTTGGTTAGCATCCGCTAATCCCTTCTTGATGCATTTTTCGACAAGATCAAGGCCACCGGTGTGTTCAAGGTGGTTCTTGTGACTCGCCTCCTTCTTCAACAATGTCTTGAGCCATCCTGTTGCATATGTTCTCGGCTGTACGTTCTTGTCCTGTGAAGCTGCCCATATGTGCTGCATGATCCGAATATTATATGAGACTTTGCTGATGATGATTCCAACAGTCAAGTTCCCGTTCTGCGAGCTGATCTTTTTGGTACCACCACAAAGCTTGATCAAGTTCTGCAGCAGAATTTCGACCATGTTATCGATTCCAGGGCCAGCATCTCTGGCTAACTCTTGTATAACGCTGCAGCCCTCCTTGGACAAACTTGTCCTAAGTGAATTGACAGCTTTCAATACCCCATCAAGCATAGCTTTAACTCCGGCTAGAAAAGCGTCATGGAAATCATTGAGCACATTGCCTGCGATCAACCTCCGTAATTTGGTACAGTTTTGTTCTCGCTTCAGCCAATTTCCCTCAGACTCTTTACCTTCGAAATAGGGCTGCATATCCCTGAATATGTCTTCCAGTTCTCCGCGTGTATTGACGTATGATGGCTCAACATGCTCGATCTTCACCTCCACAGGTGTAGCTGGTCGCGCAGCTGACACGGAGGTCATACTACTCGCTAGCTTTGGTCGTGGAGCCTCGACCAGCTCCGGCTCTGCTTCGGCAGGACCACCAGGCCCAAGATGAGCTATTATGGCAGAAGCAATTGTCTGTCGGACATTGAAAATCTTAAGCTTCTTTTTTAGATCGGACTTTGCTGCATTAGGCGCATTTTTGAAGAGTGAGATGACCGAATTTCGAGCAACATCCCTTACCATTCCATCTGCGTCTTCGAGGAGCTCCATGAGCGTACTGACGTAACTCTTGAAAGGCATCTGGTACTCTTCATGCATCTGTACTATCCATTGCACGCATGTCTCCTTCATTCTCGAGTTCTTCCCTACAAGCCCAGCGTTCTTGACAATCCTCTCCACGTCTATCGGCGCATTTTTCCAGAAAGTTGTGAGGCACTGCGTAGCAAGCTGCCGGTATTTGTCCTTATGATCACCCATTTTCTCTATCACTAACGGCAATGTCCTTGGGGCTTCCTTCGTGATATGCTTAGGCTCCTGTCGCGACATTCTCGTAAGAAGATGATTTAAAGTAGAGAACCCAGCATTGGTCAAGGCAGCATGCGGCGTCGACATCGCCGTGCGAGTGGCCTCGAAGAGGATAGGCACGGCAGGATCAGGCACATTTGTCTGCTTAATACCGGATTTTATGGTGTTGAACTGGTGAACTTTCGCATCAACAGAGGCATCCGTTCGTACTATCGCAGCAAGGTTGGCGACTTGCTCTTCCGTGATTTTATCACACATCTTGAAGGAAGAGTGTATCGACCAGTGTCTGTTGACATCTCGTTAGCTAGGGAGAAGCATCGAGGTTGTTGATTCACAACGAGATTCGCAAGTTTACCTGAAGAGATTATGGAATATTGACGTTCCAGAGAGGCCAGAGAGATTCGTTTCTGATAAAAAAAACGTAGCAGTGTAGCAAAAATTAGTTTTACTAATGTTGAGGGGTGATCGCGTTCTGATCAGAGCAATGTTTATCATCGTACCCGTTAAAAACATGTCCGTGCAGCCATGCAACGGTGATACTTGGCAATGAACTGAACCTCCGAACCTCCCTGCGCCGAGACTTAATTTACTCGGAAACATCAGCAAGACAAGAAGCAGATTAGTGACAGTGAAGCTGTAGGCTTACGGCTAGATGCCAGTACTGACCTACTAAACGCAGCAACAAAGTTAGCCGCATCTATTTTCCGATATTCAGCCCCGCTCTTCAGTATCACCATCCAGACAACCAGATATTGAGCGCAAACGCTCTACACCACAAACCCAGTGAAAATGACGGATGCACCCTCAAGTCCGCGGCCCTCAGTCTTTACAGTGCCAATGTCGACTCGAGATCCTGCTCCCATACCAACTCCTCTACCTACTACCACAAGCCAGAAGCCTTCGACACCAAGCTTCGCACTTCCTAAGCTCCGCCTGGAGATTCGCGATCTCAACCATGATGGCACACAAGGCTTCCTTATTGCTGTAGTGGCCTCAAAAGCACTGTTAACAGCAGTCCAAAGTGTTCTATCTTTACTCTATAAGTCTCCGACGGAGCACACTACGACAGTGCCTGGAACACGATCTGTCACATTGGTACTGCGGTCAATGGAGGGCGTGGCATATACCACGGGAAGCGAACTCGATTCAGACCACAAGGAGATACACTTCTCGCTGGACTATATCCACAAATCGGTTGCGCCCGCACTTTTGGCGCATGAGATTATGGGTGTACTGACTCACGAAATGGTGCATTGCTATCAGTACAACGCTCTCGGAACATGTCCAGGTGGTTTAATCGAGGGCATCGCAGACTGGGTACGGCTCAATTCGGGTCTTAGCCCACCTCATTGGAAACGGGAGGGTACGGGCAAGTGGGACGCTGGATACCAGCATACTGGTTACTTCTTGGATTACCTAGAGAAGCGGTACGGCGAAGGCTTGGTGAGAAAGCTGAACGAGAAGCTACGAATCGAGAGATATAAGGAGAAACACTTTTGGACAGAACTCTGTGGACGACCAGTGGAGCAATTATGGTGTGACTATAGGCAGAAACTCGAGGAAGAGTCCAAGAAGACTGAGGAGGAAGAATGTTTGTTTGTGGATAGGTATGATGCTACGGCTAGTGGGGCATTGGCGAGTCAAGCACCGACGAGCACGACCGAAAGTGGGGAAATAGCAGACGTTTCAGCAGGCGTTGTCTAGAGGCGGAGGATGCTTTTCTCATTTTCGGCAACCACTACATCTGAATTCCTCGCTGTAGCGCCAAATCTCCTATAACAAAGACGCCAAACATCCTGACGATCCGAAATCCGCCACTTCCATGTCTATTCTCAAAAGGCAGCACTCATCACCACCTGCACGTCTTGATGATTCAAGTACGAGCTTTCAGTGCTCCGCTCCGACCCACGACGCCCCAACAACATAGGTCTCATGGGACCACCAGTGACATCTTTCTTTCCTCTACGGAGACTGATCAGCTTGACAGTTCACCCTTGATTGGAACTGCTTACAATGAATCCTTATGTCGAAGGATTGCCCTGTACCGGACTCCACCAGTAACAATCTGGAACTGCATGCCGCCTCTACTGTTCAGGAGAGCCTCGTATAACTGTTCGTCTATGCTCGATTTCGATGGCATTTTGGGTAGTCTCCTTGAAAGGCGTGAGCGACTCGGTGAGCAAGGCAGGAGCTTGGTGTGGGAGAGAGTGCGTTGTTGGGTTAGTCTTCCAATAGACGCGAGAGACTTGGTGCTAAAGTAGATCGAATATATGGTATGCAATGGTGCGTTGTTTGGGTAGTCCCTCTTGTGAATGAGGTGGAATCGGTGGGGTAGACAGAAGACTTGCTATCAGATAAAGCGTTGTTTTGATGATCTCCTTGACAAATGAGATCAAGCAGATGAGCTGGATGAAAGAAAGATATGCTGATAGTGCGTTGAGTAGATCTAAAAATTCCGGATTTTTAGTAAACACTATTAATGTATAGGCATCATTCCAAACACCCTCTTCAAACTCACAATGCCGAAGAGATAACTATCGAATTCCTAATCCTCGGGTGAGGCAGGGCTATGCCTTTTTGTACTTCCTCGTCCTCGATCCCTTGACATATGCCAAGTGGCGCCCAGACTACTCCAACTCTTCCTATTACTACCTATCATGATGCGCTCATGCCCTTTTATAGTAACGTTCTCCGATGCAGTTCAGCGATATCGAGCGGGGCCGCCATTGCCATCGGTGGTAGACGGGGCATCACAAAAGAACCTACGGATTCTGGAATCGATTCAGTCGCTTGGTGCGTATGTGGAAAAAGCGAGGGAGTAGGGGGGGGGGGGTGTAACGACAAAGAGTACCAGGAGATCAGTCGCTCGGAACTTCACTCGAAAGCTTGGTATATGTTCGGTGTTAGCTCGGAATCTGGGCACTGATATGCAACACGCCAACGGTCGGGAAAGCTCGATCTTGACTTGGAGTGGCATCATGTTGTAGCAGTGGCATCTCTTGGACGGACACCAAGAGTTGACATGTGTTTTCGTGTAACCTAACTCCGTGATGTCGAGGTAAAAGCAAGTTTAACAGATGAGGATATCGGGATGGCCGACGGTTCTATAAGCCTTGCAGTTTTGTATAATCATACTTTACACTATCCAAGGAATCAAGACGGGACGCCTTCGTAGATGAACCCATTTGCTCTCTTAAGATTTTTTATCCTTCTCTTGCTTTTCGTGCCCGTTGCTTTCGCAAATACTGTAAGTGCAGTAATGATCAATACAATGATTGCTGCCACAGTTGGCACCTACGGTCATATCAGCGAGTACTTGGTGATTTAAGAAGTTAACACCGACCAAGATCTGTTTCAGTTCAATACTATCTGCAAATGAAGTACTTGACTTGTACGGGCAAGTGACATTAGGACCTCCAGTGACCCAACAATTCAGATAGTCCAAGGAATTAAAGTCAACCCAAGCACCATACCTGCCGCTGGCCAGTTTCCCATTTGCCATCATAGCTTGCGTTAAGTAGCTATTCTCGAGCGCTGACCTGGGAACAGCAAACACGTAGCCATTGGGACATGTAACCGAAGCATAAGTATAGGTGACTGAGCGAGAAGAGATTGTCCAGTTGTAGGGCTGGGTTTGTGCGCGGCAGGCAGCGAAATTCTTGGTAGAGCAGTCGATCACTGACCAGGCTCCATTCAAGGGTAAGGTGGCTACAGCACACCGGAACAGGCTTGAGGAGTCGGCAGCGCCGATGGTGAAGTTTTGAGGTTCGTTAGGAGCCCATGACCAAATGGTTGCGTTGGTGAAGGCTTGATATGGTATATAGTTCGTTGTTGCGGATGCGCCCAAGAGTGTAGTGTTAAGAATAGGTGAGATGCCACAACGAGTCGCGTTGAGAGCCGTGTTGAGCAAAGTTGAGATGTCGGAATTAAGTGATGCAGGCTGTGGGAAGCTAGTGAGGTCTGAGATGTATGCCCAAGATGAATTTCCTTGCGGTGAGGTAGAACCAGTCGGGAGAATGAAACATCCAGAGGTTAACCGTCCTGAACCATCCAAAACAACATTGGCCTGGTTGTTTTGTATATATCCACCAGGGAAGATGGTGTCACCATCTGCATCGAAGTCATAGTCTTCCATCTGTGGGTCGACAGTACCGAAACCTAGTAATAATCTCCGGTTATGCGACAGTTCAACATAGCCTTCAGAGGGCCAACCGTCTTGGGTAGAGATAATACCATCTAAAACATTAGTAGCGATCTGGAGGATGAGTTGCTATCGGGCTCTGGTACTTACATTGACTTTTTACTATTCTATAGTAGTAGTCAAGTGGTCTGTATAGCTCATTGACTCTGAGCCAGCTATCATTCAGATTTGCTCGATTTGAACGGAGTATGGCTGGAGTATATAGATAGCTCGATAGGTTTGCTAAGAACTGCGAACTGAGAAGATTCGAGTTTTTCGGCAATGATATAGGTGTTGGTACTGGAGAGGATATCGATGCGGTAGCATGGATGTTCACGATCAGATAGAGCAGACTAGCGTCGGTTGACGTCTCAGTCTGCTGTATATAATCCAACAACAAGCTGGTCAGAGTGTACAAGCCCATGTTCCTAGAGCAGGTGTATCTATCATTCTATGAGTATGCTACTGCCACAAAAGCCCGGATTGTCTGTACTTACAGGCCAATGGTCAACTGGGAGCTACCAGTATCGTCCAGAAGAGCATAGTCAATCGGGCTTGCTTTTCCTGGAGAGAATTCGCCTGAATTTGGATTGCTGCTTAGAGTTGCCGAAGATATTGCCGCAGAAGATGTCGTCTCCAAATCTGTGCTGGTCGAAGCTTGTCTGGCCACATTGCCAGTGGTCGTTCTAGTGGTGACAGATTCGCCAGAAGTTAACGTCTGTATTGTATTGAAGCTGGAATAAGGAGAAACGCTCGAGATTGTGCTTTCTGCGACAGAGGCTGGGCAGAATTGCCAAGCATCTCGAAGTTCGTCCCAGTAAAGGTCAACTTCGAGCCTTCGAAAACCGACAGCAAGCAAATTAGAGATACACAATGCAACATCATCGTTGTCATATCGTAGCCGTGAAAAGCAAGCTGTAGCAACAGACACTCCTGGGACTGTGACTTTGTTTATAGGAACAGTGTTGCCCAGGTCTCGCTGACTCTGTGTTACCCGATTAGCAAAGAAGCCATGCAGAAGTTTCGAGAATATTGGCTTACCATTGCCCTGACCATAGACAGAAGTCCGGGAATCGCATCATTGGCGGGAGTATAGTTCTCACTCATCTCAACTCCTTTATATACATTGACTACTTCTCAAGGTGAGTTTTCGCAATAATCCAAAATTCACCCGCCGGAGTCACCCGATCGCCCTTGCCATCAATAGCAAGGCAGTGCATTGCCCTTGCCTGTTCCACGCCAATTTTCCTAAGAAAAATCAGGCTCCGAGACTTAGATGTACATGAAGAAGAAGGGAGGATAAGGTATCGATCGCCAGATTCCATTGCTAGTCGCCAACTAGTCTCAATGCGTACAATAACGACAGTGTTGCTTAAATATAAGGAAACTCTGCTACTTCTATACAGAATTTTCGGCTATCTGTAAGAACAGCGTTGCTGTTGTACTTCTGAGCAGTTTGACCTTCAATCGGAGAGTTGACTTGGCTCGGCTTGGCTCCGCAGCAGAGTTTATTTTAGAAGGTGGCCTTTTCGACTGGATACATTTAAAAACCGTAGCCTCGCCTGCACTTACCAACAACTCGACTCAACCTTTCCTTCGGTATTCACCGAGTTAAAAACCCAGAATGTCTGAACAAAATACCCCAAATGGCCAGGAAGGCTCGCAGATTCGAATTCAACTTCCAAACGGACAACAACCAACCCAGGATCAAATAGACATGATGCGCAAGCAGATCGCTGCGGATGCCGCAAAGAATGGAATGACAGTTCCTCAATTTCTGGAAAAGCTCAAGGAGCAGCAAAGGCAGCAGCAGATGATGCAGCAACAACAGGCCCAGCAAGCTCGGCAGCCGCAGCAGCAAATGCAGCCCATCAAGCCAGGGGAACCAACTCCCGAAGCTCTTGCCCTAGCAAAGTTTCTTCAAGGTCAAGACTTGAAAGTCCGCCAATGTATCCTGAATGGCCAGCGCAAAGATATGTTCAAGGGTGAGATGATTTATCTTTGTTACTTGTAACGCAATACTGAAGAAGTAATAGTCAAGCGTGCTCTCCGTGCCATCCAGTCCCCTGCCTACGAGAAAGCCCGCAAGAAGAACCCTCTTCTCCCAGAAATCACTGATCGTGCATCTCTTGAAAACTGCTTCAAGCTCCTCCCACTCTCTATGCTTGCTCTTCGAGTCACCAAGAGCGATCCCCATGAAGGCCACAACCATGCCCCAGGAGCTCACAAGACGAAGCGAGTCAAGGGGCTTTGGACTGTTAAGATCGAGCAACAGCAGGAATGCAAGGAAGAACTACATTTTGTCTGGCTATATGAAGGTCCGCAAATCAAGCAAAAGCTGTATGCAGCAGGAGCCCTTGCGCTGGTCTTTCTCGTCGTCATGTTCCCGCTGTGGCCTGTGACCTTGCGCTTGGGAGTCTGGTATCTGAGCATGGGAATGCTGGGTCTTATTGGTCTATTCTTCGCCATGGCAATTTTCCGACTCATTCTATTTTGCTTCACGGTTTTCACGATTCCTCCTGGATTATGGCTCTACCCGAATCTATTTGAGGATGTGGGATTCTTTGACAGTTTCAGACCGGTATGGGGTTGGCAAGAGGAGAAGAAGAAGGGAAAGAAGAAGTCCAAGTCAGGTGCTCCCACGGCTGCAGGTCGTAAGTTCATTCGAGCACGCGCTTCAATCCATATATCTATGTTACTGACACTCGTCTAGACACAATGCAAATTCCAGGTCAGCCAGCTCCTGCTTCAGCAACCACTACAACAGCACCGGAGATAGTTGCCCAGCCCAGACAGCGAGCGCCCGCAGCGAGAGTCGAGGAGGTTTTTGATGAGCATTAGATGCGTGATTTAGCGTTTATCTGATTTTGTGGCAATTTCCGGCGGGAGTTAAAGAGGGAGGAGTTACGGTATATCAAAACCTCGATGTGTATAAAACTTGACACTGCTTCTTATGACACTTGTTCCAAAAGTCTGAGCGCATATGTGCTTGCTCTATGGACTGGTTGAATATGCAAACATGCGGCTGTGGGCAACATAGTGTACAAGTCGTCGTTTGGAGAGGCCGGGGAGACTTGTGCGATAAGGTAAGCCTTGTAGGCACTTAAGTTCTTCGCCGACGACATGAGCTGTTGGATTCAACTCCAATTATGGCCCACGAGTGCGTCGGTCTGGTCTGGCGTACTTCAAATTCAGCTTCCATTCCCCTTTCACCTGATTTTGGGAGATCAATCCTTGATCTGCGGCATTCAACTAGCGAAGCTCTCCACACAAAGTAGGCGAATATCTGCTGTCACATTTGGTTATTTCTTGAAGCGGTCCTATATGCCAATAGTGGACTACGTTCTCTTTCTACACCACCCCTTTCCACCAAACTCTACATCACAACTTGATCTTGGGTACCTATAGTGTTACTTCCTTCGTTCATATTACCCAAATCTCTACTCTTCGCACGCCATGGCAGTCTATAACCGGCTTGATGAAACCACCGTGACCGTTGTCGATACCGAAGGACAACCTTTCGAGGAATCTCGAGATGATCACTAAGTCAAGGTCGAGCATGAAGGTCCCGCCATTCAAAGATAGGTCAAGGCTAGGGCGGTATCGAACTACATCAAGTCAGCTGCCGATGAAGGGTTAGCAATGGCAAGGAAGAGTCCCCTGAGTCTCGGCAATTTTTTTGTCCAAGTCGACACCAGTATGCCATAAGAGCTGACGGTTCCAAAGTTGGCTTTCCAATTCTACATCAATGGACAAGATGTATGGAGATGGCATACTCTACACCGTGATTTACAGAAAGCTGGTCATCAGAACTTTACATTATCTGGCCAACAGTACAACAAAGAGGGTACTCCGTCCACCAAACGAAGCCACATTAGCTCGCTCAATTCACTACTGGTCTGTCCTAAGCAAATACCATACGATCTGATCACTGACGAAGTACAGATAACGATATCGCAAACCTTCACAGAACCCAACAGATGAATAAAGAAATGGTAATACCATTTTTTAATTGCATCTAAACTGTACAGTAGCCGATGTTGTGATTTGCTAGACGTTAGTCGGTCTCAGAGGTGAGAGTGTTCGAGTCGAAAGGTGATCGCCCTGGTAACAAGAAGTACAACAACTCTTTAACACCGAACTAAGCTGGAGAGGCCGTCCCTGACTCATCGATCAAAGGAGACTTTATAAGTCTTGCGACGTTGTAAGTACTCAATTCTCTATCATTGCCCTTTCTCCATACATCGGTACGCGCGTGCTGAGTACGCTCAGCATCGAAGTCGAGTTGAAGAACAAGCCGGACAGACAATACACCGCAGACACATGTAATGGACCAGACAAGCCAAATGCGGCCTACAAATTTTATTATCACGACCAAATAGCCTCTCATGCTGTTATTGCACTCCTTCTACTTCAGTCCTTCATCATATCATAGGTTTCGTTGACACATGTACAGTTCATCTCGAGAATCTAGGCATCGTTCCAAGGGAAGGATAAATAGCCCCTGCCACTCCCCATCACCATCGCCATCGTCATCTCGAGAGAGATTTCCAGAGCTCTTCATGGCTCGCTCGCCATCACGTCTACTGTCTTCTGCGCTTTCTACGCCCGACGAGATCGCACGTCTGAAGGAGAAGTTGAGAGACGTGGAGCGCCAGGCGACGCCATTCAGCAATAAGATTAGCAGCCGAGAGTGAGCGAGCTTATGCCGTTCTGCGACCAGGAAGCGTGGAAGCAGCAAGCGAGTCCGCGTCAAGTCTAAGCTCGGCCCAGATAAACCGTCAAAGAGACGCAAGGCCGCTCAGGTGGTTAGGAAGCCAGTGGTGCTTGACATTAACGACAACGATGATGATGAGTGGCTGAATTGAGAGAAAAAGCCGCTGCGATTGGAAATGTGGTGGTGCTATATGGCGAGGCAGACTCGTTCTAATGGTGCCAGACAGTAGTATCCGCCTTATCAGACCGGAACTGGAGTTGTTGTATGGAGTTGGCAGTGATCGGAGAGGACTTTGGGGCGAAACTTCATAGTACAGAGCGCACAGCGCATCGCGCGAAGATATGGCGAAGATTTCATAGGTACCTTATCAAAAAGAGCTATTATCTTCAACCTCAACCAATTCTGCCTAAGATGGTGAAGACATAGCTCGGAACGTGCATTTTACTACACCAAGCATCTATGCAATCTTGTTGGCCCCACCGTCCTCTTCCAATTTGGCACCGCTGAAAGCTTTGGACGTCTCCCGGATACTATTCCAAAGACAATCTGTCACAATATCAGCATCGCACACCCACAATCCATTGAGACGTAGAGAAACATAACCTACATCCGGGAATCACAAGCCAGATACTATTCATGCCCACGAAGTACCCCCAGAAGTACATCCCTTCTGGACGATAATACTTCTTTCCGCTCGCATAGTCCTCGAGAAGGCTAGTGCCGAAGTAGATGAGGTTGCCGTAGTAGTGACCTGTCGAGACGAGTGCTTGGATAGGATGGCGGTAGGATGAAGAGGTGATGATGAGGTAGGCGCAGAGGAATGAGAGAGGACCCCAGATTGTGACTGTGAGGGATTCGATCACGAGTCTGTGTATGAGAAGTAAGCCAACCGTTCGACAGGAATACTGGAGAAGAAGGTAATGGTTTCGGGATTGGTACTTACAAGAAGGGGTCGGATGTGAGGTATCGCGAGTCGCAGAGAGAGTATTCTTTCCATAGCTGTGCAAAGAAGGTGGATTGGCTGGCAAGCACGGTGTGGTTGGAGACGAAGTAACCTTCGAAGAAGCAGTGTATTGAGCCGGCTGCTGAGGTGTTAGTGCAAGTTTCTGGAACACCAGCTTGAGTGATTCCATTATGTGCAATTGACTAGTTAGGCCTTGTCTACTGTTTGAGACACGAGCCTGTCTCTAAAGTAGCAAAGACATTCTTCTTGTCTAAAATGGGTACCTGAATGTCTCACTAGCTGCGAGACACCTGAAATCCTGTGTATGGCAAAGCATTTCAAACTATTCGAAAATCACGTAGGTTACTTCCCAAACTGTCAATTGACTTACTCAGGACGAACCATAAGACCAGTAACTGATCAGACTGCTCTAATCTGGGATTGGCTTTCCTGGCCGTTGCCAATGTCGCACCCAATAGCATTGTACAACCGGCACCAAAAGCAAATATGAGACTCAAGACATCCCATGAATTCGCAGTAAAGGTCCCTCCTGATAAAATCGCGCCTTTGGGTAAGTATGGGTGTCCGATCATACTCGCAGTGGTTGCCATATCGTGGTTTGGCAATATTGATGTTGATGTTGATATTGACGTAGATCCATCGGATAAAGATGCTGTTTTATCACGTGTTTTATGAATCCATCGCACCTCAGTCCCGTTCCCGAAGCGCGACTGTCTCACCAGCCCCAAGGTACTTTACGGGCGTTGCCTGGATTTCCATCTCGACAAGCCAAACTTCAATGGGCGGGGCGGGGAGGGTTTTGCAGCGATTAGCCTTAATGTTAGGCCGTATTAAGTCAGCACTATCTATGCCTTCATCTCCTTTTGTGGCATCTCATTCGCCAAATTACACTGCCCCTACGCTAGAAATGCGCAATCGTGATCTTCCCCTGCTCGTCAGGACGTACTGTACGAGTACTGTGGTCTTCCACTCTTCCCACCACCAACTCACCACCAAGATAGACCGCCTCCCCAGTAGAAATACTACGTACAGCAGAAACGGCAGCAGTGATTGGAGGCATCTCTGAGCTACACAAAATACTCCAGACTTCCCTCCTCGGAGCCAATGAGAAGGCGAGGCTGGCCGCCTTTCCGGTCGTAGCACGAGGTATCTGGTCTTCTAGGAGTTGGTTGCCTGCCTGACTCCTCTTTGTCACAAAGGCCCCTTCAGAGCTTTCCCATAAACACCATCAACTTCTGCTCCCGTCGCTCTTCATCAGGGTCGCTTTCCTGTCCTCAACTTTCATCTCAACACGCATGAACAGTCCTTGCAGCCCAACTTTGCCATGGAGAGGATCCATTATAGGTAGGTAATCGATATTGGTAGGTTCCATCTATTCTGCAAACATGGAGTGTGAGAATGAATGGTGCAGTGTAGAAACTTGGCGCTATGCCAAATACTGCATTAGCGTCCTTTCAGCCCATCTTCAAGCGGCATCCAGCCCAGTCAGGTCTTCTTCCTCTGTCTTGTCTTCCACTTTCACCCCCTCCCTCCCAAAGGCTGCAAGGCGATTCTTAACGCTCTACATTTCCACAATCTTCTCCTATCCATTCAAACACTCCATTCTTCACC
This sequence comes from Calycina marina, assembly GCA_019669825.1. Lineage (NCBI taxonomy): Eukaryota > Fungi > Ascomycota > Leotiomycetes > Helotiales > Pezizellaceae > Calycina > Calycina marina. The sequence continues at coordinate 23,860 of MU253763.1, forward strand.
ATCAAACACGCTTCATCAATTCTGCGAGTCGCCTCTCACGCTTTTGAGCCGTCTTACCACGATCACCTCGTCTACAGGACCGTCCGCTTCACGACAGAGCCTTCGCTTTCAGTCCTCTGCACGTCAACCTAACTTTAGCTTCCAGCAACGCATCACGTTTCACTGGACCTGCAGATTATCTGCCATCGCAATCTTTTCACGCACATTCGTCCTCCGCTAGCCATCAGCTCGGCCTCTTTGTTCGTATAGTCGCCTTCGGCGGCAAGATCGGGGATACCACAGTCGTCCACAGCCCACCTACCGCGACGGACGACAATCTCATACACCTCTGACTGTCGTAATCATTTTGCGACCGCCTATTCCATCGCTCATTAGGCTCCCTTCGCCATGCGACTCAGGAGGGATATACATCTGTGAACCTCTTACCCATCGCTTGCTCAATTCCGCAGCCGTCGAGAGGCTCCTGCTAGATTATGACAGAAAGGCCTCTCTCAATACCCACGCAGAGCGCAGCGTCGAATCAGATCGCCTCGCATTCAACGGGATCGGTCTTTGCCAACGATGCGCTCACCACGGTTACCGAGTCCGTTGACGAGGAGGAGCCGTACACCATCAAGTGTATATGCGACTACAATGACGACGATGGCAATACAATATACTGTGAGAAATGCGATACATGGCAGCATATTGAATGTTTCTATCCCGGACGGGTCGAGGACGCATCGAAAGCAGAGTTCGACCACTCCTGCATCGACTGTAATCCACGACGACTGGACCTCAACCGAATCGACGCAACAGAACGGCAGCGAAGTCAACGATACATCAAAGCCAGTAATGATATCAACAAACAAAAGAGACCTCCATCGAAAAGCCACAAGAAGAAATTGAAGCCGGTGGAATTGCAGGTGAACGGCCATCACGATCGTGATGGTCAAGGTCCACAAGATCATCACCCTACAACGAAGAAGTCGAAGGGCCATCGATCAAATTCATCTGTCAGCAAACGCAGCCCTCCTTACAATTCTCGAACACACTCCAATGGCCTCCCCCCTAGCCCTGCGCATACCCCTCCAGATCTTCACAGAGGACACGAAGTACACGGCTACTCAGACCACTTTGCAGCTCTCTTTGACAACGAGACCTCACTAGATACCACCATGTCCAACAAATTCGCCAATCTCGGTGTTCCCGATACACTGGCTAGGTGGCTTCAAGACCCGGAAAAGTTACAAGCAGATGTCGGCATCGAGGACAGGCACAAGATTATGACAAACGTCAAAGGTAACATCGATGTCGGAACATTGATATGGCCTGATCTCCAAGTCAAGACCACACCTGTCCGAGACAGTGATCGCGATCTTCGCTATCGCTCTCTCATAACACAGCAGCCCATCATAAAGAGTGATCGGGTAGGCGAGCTGAATGGCTTGGTCGGATTTCAGAGGGATTTCAATGATGCCGATAAGCCGCCTGAAGGATATTCGCATTCAAGGCCATTTGTATTTTATGTACCTCGACTGCCACTCTTTATTGACACGAGAACGGAAGGATCTATCTGTCGTTATGTGCGACGGAGTTGTCGAGCAAATACCGGATTGGAAACATTTATAGATCCTCGGCGAGGCTCTCAATACCATTTCTGGCTTGTCAGCGAACGGTCGATATCTGCCAACGAACAGATTACGATTCCTTGGGACTTTCGATTCCCCAAAAAGTACGAGTCGCGTTTCTTACATTTCATGAATCTTTCTGATGAAGATGGAGAACACTTCGACAAACCCCTCACCGAAGAAGAATATGAGATGCTCAGTGGTACTATCAACTTGGTTCTTTCCGACTACGGCGGATGTGCCTGCGGTCTGCGTAGCGACTGTGCATTTGCTCGATTCCACCAAGATTACCATAGCAGGTTGCAGGCCCAACCAAATGGAGCGAAGTCGAAGAAAGGTCGCAAGCCTAGGCAGAGTCACATCTCCCCCACAGGCACAAACCACGCAACGAACAGTCGTGCGGCAAGCGAAGGCCACCCAGAACAATACGACGATGACGACCGGCGCTCCGTGTCTGGCTCCTCCCGAAGCAAGCCCAACAGCAGAGACCTTACACCACTTCATGGCGTTGGTGGTATAAGTGCCTCTTTGCAGGTATCGGATCGTGAAAAGAGAAAACTGGCAATGGTAGAAGAGTCATTCAAGAAGATGGAACAGGTTCAGCCGCCGCGGAAGAAAAAGAAGGCAGATCCTGCAGCACATACTACACCTACCACGTCAAAACCCAGACAAAAGTCAACAGCTCGTCCTCAGGCGCAGCCACAAACGTCAACTACAAACAACAGTCGGAAACCACAATATGTTGATACAGGCACGTCGCGGCGGCAATCAATATCATCCTACAGCATCGTGTCACCCAACGGTGCATTTTCGGCTACGGGAGAAGACGCAAGATCTGTGCCGTCCGGGTCACGAAACGCATCATCTGGCCCTAGACCGTCATATGTCGACTCAGCCATGCAGACCGATCCTGAGGAAAACGCTTGGTACAGCCCACCTGTTCACCGAAAAGCCCCTTGGAAACCAAGTGTACCCATTGGTGTACGGCTCCTAAAGAATCGACGGAAGCTCAAACTCGAACAGCAGCTACAGCAGACAACAGCGGCGATGGGAACCAGTCTCGCGATTTTTCCTACGGTCGCTATGGATGTTGATTCTGTCGCTGATATAAAGCACCGCCCCGAATCCCCGGTTGACGCTCGTGGACGACCTGGCAGTGTTGGTTCATCCTCTGCATCTGTGGACAATTCTGGCTCGGCAGATGTAACCATGACAGATTCGCCTACCATTGTAACAAAGCCTCTACCTCCGCCTTGGCATGGACAAACTAACAACAACACTTCGTCGAACAGTACGACTGGACATTGGCCAACGGATTTGCATGTTCAAATGCCACCAACCCCGAACTTCTCAGTTCCGAATATGTCTGGAACCATGTCCAGTTCGGGTACACCGCTTTCTGCCTCTGGTTCTGTATTGCAATCACCATTTGGGACGACTCATCTCCAGGATGGTGTGGCTTTCAATTCTCCGTTGAACGGTGCGATGCCAGCTATTAGTCCAGTCAAGGCGAAGAAGAAGATGTCACTGAGCGACTACAAACTCAAGAATGCCAGGAAGGCTGACCCAGCAGCCAAGACATCTGCAGGAAGCAGTCCCACTGTCGCTCCAGCTATGTTGAAACCATCGCTAGCCAACATCGATGAGTTTTCCACACCTAGACTTCCGGCATCAGAGACACCGGCCGAGAAGAAACCGGATCATATGGATACTACAGGCACCATGTAATATAAATAAATCTCACAACGAACTTGTCAGAAGTCTCGCTCCACGCGTTATCGTCTATATGACGACTTTTCTTTCCATTCGAATATCCTCCCGACCGGGCCTTTGTTTATGATACTTGAGCGGCTGTTTTTTCTGGCGCGGCGGGTGTAAGGGATACTCAACACGTGGGGTTAAAAAGGGACATAAAACAGGCGGCGTCGGATTTTATCAGGATGGGATGGCCGATTGTTTTTGGGCCACATTATACACAGTAACAGAGAGCGACTTGCTTCCTTTTTTTTCACCGACCACCACCCATATATCATGATGAATTTGATGAGGGAAATGGGATGGGATGGGATGGGATCTTCGGACCCGGGGCTGGATATATGTTGTACCAGTAGCTCGTTGGTCATAGAAACCTTCACACAGAGATGAATCTCAAGAATATCAAACAAGCTTCTCAGATGTGATCGCTTTCATAATCCTATCTCGAGCTCACCGCCTGTGCATGTCCAGCGAACAATTCGTCTTCAGATAACATTGTGTCTGAACCTCACATCTCGAGCGCATTGCTTAAACCACATCTTGTCCTGACTTTGACTTGGTCAAATCAAAAATTATCGCGTCCAGATCATCCACTTCGATCAATATACATAGGTTTCCAGTTCCTTGTACGGGACATGTCATTTCTATCATGACTTGCCTAAAGGCAGCCTGGCTCGAAGTTTGTCCGCAAGAACACTTGAATCAACCAAAAGTATACCTCTGCACTTCTCAGTTACTCCATTAAGGTTCCCCCAGGAGCTAACCTCCATAGATGTTTAAGCACCTGAATTTTCTTATACAAGTAGGATTTGAGCACATGCTTCCATATCATATATTTTTAAGGCAAATTGTCCTTCTCGAAAATCCACAATGCGAGTCTATGTCTAACAAACAGCCCCAACAAGCCACACACGACTTGCATGGACAAAATCTCCGTTGCCAGACGATCTTCTCGCCTGGGGCCGAACCAGACTAACCACAGGTTCAGGATTGTGAAATTGGAGCTTTCTACTATCACTCCCTGTTCATTCGTGACGACTTTGACGAGATGCAGGCGATGAAGTACGTTTAGCGAGATAGCTATATACGATTTTGGCGGTTGTGGCCAGGGTGTGACTGATGCTTCTAGGAATCCAGTGCGAGCGTTGAAGCGAGGGAGGCGATGACGAGGGCATGCTATTATACGGAAGAGTTGAGGTGCTGAGTAGATGAAATTGAAGATCTGCGGTATGAATAACAATAGTAGTGTTTTCGAAAAATGACCTAATATGCCGACTATCGCAAAAACCATGCCTGCGAAATAGCAGTATGTGTCGCCAACAAACACTTTCGCTGGATACCAGTTATGCCACCATAACGCGAATGAGACGCCGAGGAAGGGTAGAAGCATATAGAGCGAGAACAAATGCGAGTCGGTAGCTGGATGTGGGTATGGTGCGAAGAGATACAGACAATCATTTAGCACGAGGAGAAGCGCTATGACAATGGACTGCGAGACTTCAATTCCATTTATGCCGGCGAGGATATTGATACTGTTTGGGCAGAAGATGGCGATAGCTGCCATGTAGATATAGTACAATGGACCGAGCTCAAAAAGCGATCCGAGGTAGGGTTGGAGAGGCTTGGGGATCACTACTTGCGTGACGCCGAAATCGACGAAGTAGACGATTAGAATGGGTATGCTGGCGATTCCCGGGATGAAGAATTTGTGCCGCCAGCGAATGTCGAATAGATCGTCACCGAGGCCGAGGATGCAGACGCTTTGGAGGGACATGATTGCTGAGAGGTAGGATGCTAGCTATATATTCTTAGCCCTCATGTCGCAAGGCAAGAAGGAAGAGTAGGTACCTTGCTATGTGGAAATCTATGCAAGAATCTCCCCGACTCAACAGTATAAGTTTCCAGAACAACATCCCTATTCCCACCCCCAGAAGTCGCAATCACAAAGTCTTTATAGAAAGGGAAGGGCACAAACACCGTAATGATCAAAAGATACACGACGGCGCAAACTGCTCCCATTGTCTCGGGGATCTCCTTCTTATGCGATTTACTCATGTCCTTCCCCTTCAGCCCGGCTTTCATGAACGTAGGACCCAGCCAGCGGATCATCGAATAGCTCGAGGAGAACGCAATACCGCTAAAGGCCAGCGATGCGATGAGAGGCTCTCCATCGCCGTGGAAGGTATTGGCGATTGTGGCGAAAGAAGCGAGTGTGAGGGAGAGGAGACTCAGGGTCTCGGATGATGAGAGGGCATGCTCCATTTTTGCAAGATCATTGCATTGTGCGAGTGCTTGAGATGTGAAGGAATCGACTCCGGGTTGATTGACGCGTAGACGAGGCCACGAATCTACTCTAGTCGGGTATTAAACCGGCACGTATTTACTCGATACCCGCTCCCCGCAGCTGGATTTCAGCCTTGTGAGATGCATTGTTGCTGCTGTGCCAGGCTCGACATTTGACGGTAAGGCGCCAGTCATGGAGGAGATACTCAGTCCAACGGAGCAGGAAGGCTTCACGCTTCTGCAATATGGGCACCGGGATATGGCAGAAGCTGTCTCTTTCAACTATTACGGCGACCGCTTTGCATCCAGTTCGGTGGATGGGAAGATCAAGGTCTACAACCGACACAAGGATGGAACGTGGAATCTGAGCGATACGTGGGGAGCTCATACTGCTCAGATACTAGAAGTAGAATCACTGGATCTGCGAAGCTGGATACATGTTTTAACACTCGCAGATTCATTGGCTCCCGCCATCTATACACCCAAATCTCTTAGCTTCTATAGGAACGGACGGCAAGTTCAAACTCTGGGTTGAAGATGCTACAATAGCGCCAGGAAAAGGCAGACGGTTCAATCAGCATAATAACACACCTGTATGGGAGCTACGATCTCCTCCACGAGCACCGTTCCTCTCATTCTCCATCAAACACAATTGCGAAACACGTCATACCTACTTAGCACTTATAAAGCGCAACGCCGAGCTCACAATATACGAGAACGATAGGCCGGAGAACCTAGACAGCTGGACGGAGATTGATAGTGTCAAAGTTTGCGAGAAGCCAGTTCGAGGTGAAGAAACGACTTTCAAAGTAGGTTTTGATCCTAACTTGTCGCCGTGCTATAATGCGATACATATGGGTGTATCAAAAGACGCACTGGGTCTTATAGTGGCGAGTATGGAGAGGGTGACCATATGGCGAACCAAAGAGGTAGCTCATAACGTGAGCCTGGGATCCTCGACTTCGAAAGAGCTGTATATGGCCATTGAATTGAAGGGCCATAGAGGACTAATCAGAGATGTTGCTTGGGCACCAGGGAACCCACGAGGCTACGATATTGTGGCTACGGCTTGCAAAGATGGGTTTGTACGGGTGTTTCAAATCACGACTCCAACGATGGACGGCCGGCAGTTGACGAGCAAAGACTATGCGCGACCAATTGAGCTTGGTGTTGCTCCGGCATCACGTAGCTCGGGAAATGGCGCGAGAAATCCATCTGGTATAGGTTCAGGTCTTGCAGGTGCAAGAACGAGTATGGGAAATCGGCAGGAATCCGATGGAAAGATGGGAGAGGTCGTTCATGCCGCGAAAGAAGTGTCAAAGCTAGACGCAAATCGGAATCCAGTCTGGAGAGTGGATTTTGATGAGGATGGACAGCTGCTTGGTTCCACGGGTGATGATGGCAAGCTGATGCTATATCGAAGAGAGCCCAATGGAGTATGGAGCCGGAGTGCCGAATTGGCGCTGATTAGAGGGCCCATGAACGGACGTGAATGAGTACGGTCGCAAGGAGCTGGCGATATACCTAAGAAACTACCAGATATTATGGCCCACGGAATGGTCAGATAAAGTTTCAATAGTATACCTGCACTGGACAGAGAGACGACCTTTTACAGACTCAAGAAGCAAGGCCGATCTAAAACGTGGGTTAGGACCAGGCTTTTGATGGACTGTGTCAAGGCGTAGGATAGTGATGCGTGGTATTGTAACATTATCAATTAGTCGTTATGTCCCAGCTTTTGTTTATGTCTTTTCGCGAGCCTGATATTTCAAGCCCTTCCCATCCGAATCCTGTAACCAACCCGTCCCATACCAAGCCCATACTGGAAAGCATTGGTCAGCCAACATCAAGCATCGAGACATAAAATTTCATTCAACGATGCTTTCCACCAGCGCATCAAATAGCCGTTCCCAATTTGGCGCTTCCCATTGCACCCATCGACCTGCGTACCAGGACTCCCTATCAGACTTCATCTTCTCGCTTAATACGCGCTTGATCTTTTCTGATCCGAGATCTGGCCCTTCTTTCTCCATCCACAGTCGTTCGGCGTTCTCTTTCGCCTTCTTGACTACAACTTCGTCATCTTCGCATCGGTAGAGGTCGCATTTTGCGCATTCCTTGCATCCTCGTCCTCCATTGGGACGGAAGTGCTCGCAGAAGTGACGATAGCCTTCTCCATTGCCGATGTCTTTCCGGCATACGTAACACATCTGGTAGCCGCAGACACAAGTGAGTTTATTGCAGCCAGACGACTTGACGAAGGAAGTGTTGCATCGCGGACATGTACGTTTGATTGCAAGCGACATTGCAAGCTCAACTTGCGTGCGAAGTTCCAGCAGCGAGCTCTCGTGGCATATGTGGATATCCGTCCATGGTTTAGAGCATGATATACAAGATGCTCGTGCGCAAGCTGAATTCCGGCACACAAATTTGAGACCATGTCGTTTCCGCCGAAGACGAGTGACGGAAGCCTGGATATGACTTGTAGCATAGTCGCCAAAGTTTTGTTGGGATGACACAAGTAGAAACAGAAATGAGAATATTAAAAACGCCGGCAAAATGAAGGGTATCGTGATAACGCCAAAAAACAAAATAACAAGTGTGTAAAGAAAACCGGGCCCGAATCGTCGTTTGAGACGCAAGGATCGGTGGGTTTCAGGTATGTAGAGTTCATCAACTTCTGCATAGCTGCAGCATGGGCATCGTATGAGTGGCATGTTAGCTTTTAGGAGAGCATCCTCTGCTAGTCGTTCGTCAAATTTGCGTAGAATGTGTTTTCCATCTTTGTCTTCCTCGAAAGCTTTATTCACTAGTTCTCGTGGTACAAATCCCTCACAGTTGTCTGAAGCTGCCACACAACGTAGTGTGCCACTGGTCAAGTCTATGCTCCTCTGCCAGCCTTGTCCAAATACTGCCTCTTTCACTGCGTGTCGAACACACTGGAAGCATATGAAGTGGCCCCCATCGTCACACGCAGATAGCTCTTCAAATGTCGTAGAGGTGTAACAGCACTGGCAATCTTGCAAAGCTTCATTGGCCTCAGCTTCTTGATTATTCAGCTCTAGTGCTAGTAGATGATCCTTCTCTTCTCGCTCAGTAAGGAAACGACTTTGTATAGGTAGTATGAGCGAGTCGAAAAGCTCTTGGTCCAGCTCAGGAGACCCGCTGGCCTTCAGTGTAGGAACGATTGACCCATGGCCACTCGACTGCCATATTACAAGAGGGTGGTGCTCAGCTTCTTGAGACAGCGTATTCTTCCTCCTCAATAACAGAGACGATATCGAGAACCTCCAGGACTTGGACGAGATGCTGACAAGAGTCGGACGGGCGAGTGTATATGAGTGGTTGAACTCTGCCAGTACGGCATTGATCGTAGAGCGAGAAAGACCCTTGAATTCGTGATATGTGATGTCCTTAACGGCCTTCTTGTATCCAGGGCTTCTGAACTTGTCTTTCGTGGGAACAAATCCTCTAGCAGTGCCTTTCTCAGAGAATTCTGACTTTCGGACTTCGTCCTGAGAATCCACCCTGTATCTTCCCCTTACCCACTTCATCTTATGTTTCAGCAAAGTCTCTGTAACGACCTCCAGCTTCGAGTCGTCTGAAAAACTCGAGAGCATTTCCCGAAAGACCTCCACCTGCACATCGGGGAATATGGCAGCTAAAGCCTCGAGGCTGTTGTTCAGCTCTCGGAGATTCGGAGGCTCGGATTCAATGGGCGCAAGATGTTCCAGCTCGCGAATGTACAGGTTATCTGCGGCGTCATTGGTAGAAGAGGATTCTGCAGACGCTTGATCGCTGCTATGGCTGCCTGTCGGGCTTTGGGAGGCGGAGCGATTCCGTCGGCGAGGAGCAGGTTGGTTGGACTTGAGCAACCCCGAAAACACCATCATCTCGTAGGTTGCAGATAGTAATAATCATCACTTGTTCATGATAACTTGTTAAAGCTGGCACATCGATACTGATGACGTTCGCAGACAGTTTGGTGGTTTGGTAAGTGTTGAGGTTGTTCTGGATATTCGCCGGAGCGCTTAGGCGAATTTGTAAGGCGGCGATCTTTTTTCTCACCAAGTCATGAATTGTACTACCAGGCTACGAACATGACCGAAGTGTTCTGATTTATTCTTGTTCTTGGGAAATATTTTTTTCACCGATATAAGGTTGTGAGAACTCAACCATACAGTCGGAGTGTACGGAGTACTTGTCCATGACTCCGCTGGCCTTTACATTCGCTCATGCGATGACCCGGAGGTTGGCTCAGTCAAGTACAGCGGTCTTTTGACTTGTCTTGATATTACAAACATAGATGCACTTTGAAGCTTCACCTGAGTTCTGATACTGATAAGTGTGCACCCCTAAGCCGACTTGGTCCTACTTCATAGCACTAGTTGTAAATTATAGGCACCGCTTCAGATCAATGATGGCGACTGACACTTTCACTGCCAACCTCCATGTTGTTGATATGATCGTGTTTCCATCTGCTGCATTCCTATCTGTCGATGCTGCAACGAGCTAGATGCCGCCTAGCGTACGGCCATCGCATCAGCAACCCACCAAGCTGCGATAGCTTTGTTCGAACGCTAGACCTGCCAGATGCTTTCCGACCAACACGATCTTGCCTCCAACAGGTTTATGCTCAGACGACAAATCATGCTATGAACCAAGGTCAGAAGGAACAGTAGCAGTTCATCGGACCCGAGCGACAACTTACTGCTGGTTTGGGAGCATCTATTATTTCAAATACTTCCCGTACACCTTGCACAATCTTGAGTTCGCCATTAGATAGTGGTATCCTGGCCTTCAGTCTGTGGACCTCGAATGCAGAAGTTATGTCGGAGAAGACACCAGGCAGTTCGGAATTCCAGAGAACATATCTCAGCCAGGCATCAAGACTTGCTAGCTGCTCTGTTGGAAGAACTGGTACTGTGAGGGCAATCGTCGATATGGCCTTGGAAACGTCAGCTCCGTGAACATCATATACCCTCAACATGATTACCTACGGGATCAAGATGACTGTGACCCTTCTCTGAAACATCCAAAGTCCCCACATCGTCATATGCATGAAGGTCTAGTATGAATCTTTCGAGGTTTGGAACCTGGCCTTGTTGAGTGACATGAAGTTTTGCCAGACCATTAATTGACTGTATCCTATCTTTGACAGCAGCAAGCTCGTTTTCACTGACTAGGTCCGACTTGTTGATCACAATGACATCTGCGTGGGAGATCTGGAGGTGTGCGGTAGTTAATAAGGGACCTGAATGCGCATGATCTCCGCTATGCTGCACTGTCTCTTCTACGGGCTCGTCGAGACATCTCAAGATGTTCTTCACGTCAATAATGGTGATGATACCGTCTAGGTAAACAGTGCTGCCTAGACCTTCATCGACCCAAAATAGAGGAGCTAGATTTCCAGGGTCTGCAAGTCCTGTGGTTTCAAGGAGAATGTAATCAAACGCGCCTTTCTTGTCCATGAGAGACTCTATAGCGTTGACTCCGGAATCTCTGTAATTAGGTCAGACTTGAATGCCAAGAGTGAATCGGCATACATACTTTACTGAGCAGCAGATGCACCCGTTACCAACTTCCAGCCATTCTTGAACTTCTTCGCCGCCAGTATTTACGGCCAATGACTTCTCGATATCAGCAGCTAAACTGTCAGCCCTCCCATGCTCATCATGTGAGCAACATCACATACAATCGCCAAACTCTAAGATGGTATTAGCAGTTGACCTTGCCTAGGTGGAAGTTCGGTTATTTCACCATTCAGTATTACAGCAATCTTCTTTCCATGCTTTTCACTCAAAATGTAGTTCAGTAAAGTTGTCTTCCCAGCTCCTAAATATCCTACTCTCACGGATCAGTTGTTAAACAGATGATTGCCAGTCATTGCCTGAAGAAGAAGTTTGAGTTACCTACCGGTCACAATCGTGATTGGAACTTTTATAGGTCCGGATTCTGGTGGTCTGGCATCTCTTGATCTCTCCAACTTAGTATCTATCAGCTGCGGAGGAAGATCATCGTCTTCTGAACCGTTTCCGTTCATTTTGACCGTTGTTCTGCAAAGTTCGGCTTGATACCGATACCTAATACTACCAGGAACACTTTATACTGCAGCCTTGGCTTGGCATCAACGATCATCTATTCTGATTGGTTTGTACAATCGCGCTTCGGGATCCCAAGAAAGCTCTCCAACCTCGTCGAACTTATTTCAATTATCTGAGCAAACAGGACTCAAGTTGCACCGCTAGTAAAGCGAAGATGTCTCTTGCCCCATCGAGTCCAAGGCTTCCAAGCCCTCCTCCTCCTACAGAAGTACAGGTCTTGCCCAATTCACCAGCAGCAACTGGGAACTCGACTCAAGAAGCATCCATGGAGCAGGCCATGATCGATGCGAATTCAAGCAGGAGGATCCATCCTGGCACAAAATCAGCAGATATGGAAGCTGGCCCTCCTCTGGTTCCTTTGCTTGAGGTAAGCCGGCAAGCAAACCAATCTAATATGCTATGATGTTTTCCCTGGCGGACTCACCGTTCAGAGCTAATAGTATACATAGCTAGATTCCGCATTCCAGCTTCAGGAACACCTCAAAGCTTTACACTTCGACTGCACGAAACCTGTCGATGATAGTGGTGGTGTTGTCCCCATCAATCACAAAACCGCCCTTACAATCGCGACACCACCGGATGGAGTGGACAAATCGTTATGGCTATACGAGCTATGCCGCTTCGTCATAAACAAATGCAACGACCTTATAGTCGGCTTTCTTTTCGACGATCCGCCATGTTCAGCCTCCACCTGTCCGGAAATGCGTGCCAGCGAATGGCAGTTTCTGTGCGCCGTGCACGAATCACCGAAGAGTTGCTGTGCTATCGACTATTGCTGTCATACTCTCGACTGGGCGGCCAATATCGTGACTAGTCAGACCATATTTCCCAGTCGCCTCAGCCTGGGGCCAGGAAGCTCAGATACAGGTGTGAAGCATTTGGTCAACATTTTCCGACGTGTATACCGGATATTCCTACACGCATGGTTCCAGCATAGAGACGTTTTCTACAGAATTGAGATGCAGACTGGTATATATGTACTGTTCAAGATGATTTGCGACAGCTACGATCTACTGCCTGCCGAGAACTATAAACTTCCACCTGAAGCTGAGGGTTTAGAACCTATACAGGAGGTGAAAACTGCCACGCCATCAATACTCAAGCCCGCGATAGCTTCTCCTCCCAAGCCGTCTTCCGAGGAACCATACTTGAGCTCCGGTAATGTCGGAAGTATCGGAAGGATGCACACCAGGCGGCATATTCGACAATCACCATCAGTCGGTTCTGCAGTCACGACTGTTCTCGAGTCCGAAGATGAGGAGGAGCCGAAACTCGCTAAAAAGCTGGGAAACCTTCACATTGCAGAAGGAGCTGAGGCGGAAGAGGATGGCGTGACGGAGATACCTGTTATCGTGGAGATGAACGAGGTACACAACCCCTCCCCCAACACCCTGAGTTCCCCGTTATTCTCTTGTCAGGTACTAATCCAATATGTGCAGATTGACGGAGACCAAGAAAATGACCCGGCTTCGCCAGTTCACGAGGAAGTGAAACCAGAACCAGAGCCTACTGAGCATGAGGAAGTAGAAGAGGGGAATTCAAGTTCAACCGAGATCTCTCCGCCCAATTCTACCTCGTCATGGGATAGAATGTCATCTGAATCGTTAGAAGACAAGAGTGAGGCACCAGAGAAGAACTATGTAGACGCAATAGCAGACGGGCAGGACGAACCTAGTATCGAGAAGGAAGAGGAAGTGGAAACGGAGAAATCTGCAGTCGAACATCTCCGGGAGAAGCCGGCAATGAAGGCCAGTGATGATGATAATGAAAATCCGAAGACAGAGGTTGAACCCACAGAAGCAACGACAACCGAGAAGTAATGATGTTCTAATGGCTTGTCATGAGTAAGATATGGTATTTGTTGAGTATTACTAAGATACCCCAAAGAACGTTTTTAAGCGTTCTAGCACTCAATAGCAATGCTATTTGCATTACGAACTGTTCTGACCATCGCCATTGACGTATTCACATGAGAGTATTGTGAACGGAGATTCTTACTGTCTCTTCCTCCATCTCGCATCCGCATTCAATTCCACCACTGACGCTGGCGACGTAACCTCTCACATGCTCGGCCCTTGATCGATATTTCGTTTTCTTAGGAGATTTCCGGCCTCTTGGCAGTACCAAACGATTGTGGTTCCAAGTTGTCCTGTTTCATTCCTCCTAGCTCACTTTGAACTGTAGAGCTTGTCTCAAAGACTGTCTCCCGGAGAAATAAAAATTGCATAGCACTCGTGTGCAGTTGTATTCAGTATGTCCCAGAAATATGGGGATATTATTGTCGGAAGTCGCCTCAAGCTAGGTTTGGTACCCCCCAAGTGTCCGGCTTCTGCAACATACAATTCAATTGGTCCGGTTTTCTCAAAGATACCACGCCTAAGGGCCGCGGGCCTGATAACAATTTGGCGATTCGATTGGGTTGATCTGGTTGCCAAAACACACCTAGGTCACAGGTGTTAGTGATTTGCAGGGTTTTCCAGCCTTACTAGGTGGAGGGAGTCGGCGTACTGCTAATTAATTCGTTCGCTCTCTCCCTCCCACAGGGCAACGCTTGACGTCGTGTGAATACGTGCATCTAGTTGTGGGTTTTGCGGCCGGCGCTGCAATGCGACCAGATCTTGTAGATAGCCGTGTGATCGCTGGGTTGATTTTAAACCCAGAGCTTCATTTACGATCATAGGTATATATATTTCCATTGTCCCACCTGCGTTGATGTACTCCTAGACCATTCAGTCAACGAGTAGCTAGACAGCGGTAGTTCTCCCGGTTCCATCCAACCCTGAACAAAAGTGAAAACCCTCCCCACTCTACTACCTACCCGTGCAAGTCGACTGTCTCGCTACTCTTCCATCTTCTGGTCGACTCCATTTCTCAACATGTCGGCAAACATCGATGCTGGTCCGTATGACGGGCCTGATACAATTGGTCCTGAGTACTCGGAAAAGAGAACATTCTCAAAGCACATCTCGCATATCGTCAAGGCCTTCACCACAAAACAGGGTCTCATCGGCACTTATGACTATGGTATGTAGAGGATGAAGTGAGATTTTGGATGTGCGCTTGCTGATCAGTGTAGCATTCCTATTCACGCCACAGCTTCCTTTTATGAAAAAGACTACTCAGCGAGCTCCTTTCTTTGGCCTTCAAGATCGCATGCCGGTTTTCTTGGCTCTGTTGTTGGGATTCCAACACGCTCTTGCCATGCTGTAAGGTTTCAATCCCTATATCGCCTACCAGGGCGTCTGTTGACTTTGTTTAAGTGCTGGTATCATCTCACCACCTATCATCATTGCTGAGGCGGCCAACTTCTCTGCTGCCACTGAGCAATACATGGTATCCACATCTCTAATAGTCTGCGGCATCCTTTCTACTATTCAAATCACACGCTTTCATATTTATAAGACGCCTTACTATATCGGTACCGGCCTGGTATCTGTTGTCGGTACTTCGTTCGCCATCATCCCGATCGCAACCAAGAGTCTGGCTCAGATGTACGCAAATGGCATGTGCCCGACCGCCGCTGATGGGACGCAACTACCTTGTCCCGAAGGATACGGAGCAATCTTGGGAACGTGCTCGCTTTGCGCTCTTCTGGAAATCGGACTCTCCTTCATGTCGCCGAGGCTCCTGAAGAAGCTGTTCCCACCCATCGTCACAGGCCCTACGGTTATGCTTATTGGTATCAGCTTGATCCAGAGCGGATTGACGGATTGGGCTGGAGGGTCAGGAACTTGCTCAAGCAGACCTACGAGTGGAGACTACATGCTCTGCCCTAGCAACAGCGCTCCGCATGCTCTTGCTTGGGGAAGTGCTGAGTTTATTGGTTTGGGATTCTCTGTCTTCGTCACCATCATCCTCTCTGAGAGATTTGGCGCACCTATCATGAAGTCTCTCAGCGTTATCATGGGCCTTCTTGTTGGCTGCATCATCGCCGCTGCCTGTGGTTACTTCGACAAGTCATCAATCGATGCCGCTCCCGCTGTATCCTTCATCTGGGTACACACTTTCCCGCTATCAGTCTACGCACCTCTCATACTGCCACTCCTGGCCGTATATCTTGTCCTCATGATGGAAGCCATTGGAGATATCTCTGCCACCTGCGATGTCTCCCGCTTACAGGTCGAGGGCAAGCTCTTCGACTCCCGCATCCAAGGCGGTATCCTCGCCGATGGACTAAACGGCATGCTCGCCGGTCTCTGCACCATCACACCCATGTCCACATTCGCGCAAAACAACGGAGTCATTGCCCTCACCCGCTGCGCAAACCGCAAGGCGGGCTATGCAGCCTGTTTCTTTCTCATCATCATGGGTCTGTTCTCCAAATTCGCTGCAGCCCTGACATCCATCCCCTCTGCTGTTCTCGGCGGCATGACAACCTTCCTCTTCGCTTCCGTTGCGGCATCTGGTCTCCGCATTATTTCTACAGTGCCGTTCACGCGCCGCACTAGGTTCATCCTCACTGCTTCCTTGGCTGTGGGTGCCGGAGCTATCTTGGTGCCGAGCTGGTTCTCCTACGTCTTCACATATACCGGTGACAACAAAGCCAAGGCTGGATTTTTTGATGCCATCGTTCTGGTAATGGAGACTGGCTTCGCTATCGCAGCTTTCACCTCAGTGGCGTTGAACCTGCTCTTACCAATGGAAGATGTAGCCGAGGAGAACGAGAGCTTGGCTGGTGACCTTGTTGACCGCGACGAAGCTGAAGCGATAGATCAGAACGATCCAGCGTTCCTCCATGGAAAGAAAGATGGAGATGTGGAGAGTGCAGTCACTAGAGATGTTAGTGGTGAGACGTCCAAAGCTTAGGTATATGAACAATTCGGTGATATCTACTGAGATTTTGTATAAATTGGGAATTGTACTTGCAGTTCGATATCAAACGCTTACATCTAAAACCTGTCTCCCTCAAAAGGAGCAAGATCCAATATAGACGATGATTCAGATACAGGGTAGGTATTATGCCTCGATAATGGCTGGCAAAGTCAAACTCCCACCTTCAGGTCGGTGCCAGCTGTAAACGCCTGCCACTCCAAGAATGTGGAAGATAGCTGAGCCTATTTATTTCTGCTGAGGGACTGCAGACAGTATCTAGGGGGCCTTCGGGCTTAGAACTCTGGCGTTGACAACCTTCACATTTTTACGCCAGCGAACTATACCCTTTCCATCGTTCAGCAGTGTCTGCCACGTCGTTCTCGGCTCGAAAACATTCAGTGTACGGTAGCAGTGCTTCGACTCGACATATGCAGCATTTTGAACGATTCCGCCTCCGAAACAGAGTTTTCACCTAACAATTGGCATTGCACAACCACGTCTACGAATGTACAGGAGGAACATACAACGGAGATCGATTCAATAGCAATGTCTTATGCAGTTCCGTACGGTTCTGTATGTTCGGATCCCTGTTACATTGCTCTCTGTAATAGAGATGACGAGTTACTTCACTTCCCCTTTGGATTCCTTTGGCATATTCGGCAACGCCTTCACCGTACAATGCTCTCTATTCTACAAATTCGCACCTGTAGCCCTTCGGATACTAAATGACCCTTTTGCTGACCTTCCGGTGATTCCTCTGAACCGTTGCGATACTGGCGCCTGACTACATATTCGGACTCGACTACAACCTTTCGTCTTGGCAATTCAGTTACAGTATGTTCTTGGAGATATCCGACCTGAAATCAGAGGCGCTGAGGGATGAAGATACGAAGAGAGCATATTGGTTTTCGAGACAGACACGAATAAGGTGTACACAAAAAAATCGTAGCCCCGGACCGGAGCTGGATTAAGAGGCATCCTTGGCTCCACATTTTAGCCGTGTACTTCGATACTTGGGTCACTGCTCTGTCTCTCGTAGCAGCTGGGGTTTGATGCAGTTTTCCTACGAAACGGTACACTCGAAGCCAGCATTCGACTGGTTGTTAGTACGTAAACGGGTTAATAGGCGTGCTTTAGGTTTTAGGCCAAATGGATATTTGTGGAGGGTACACCTCGTGGAAGGGACTAGGAGGGAGATAATGGAGAATACACTACCTGAGGGACAGCTATTCGGTCTCGTGGGGCAAGACGGCCGACACTGCTACATAGCTTTAAGCTGATACATAACTCAACTGGATCAATCATTATGTCTCCTAAATCACCCCCGTGCTAAGCGACTCTGTGCCACGTGATGCTCACTACTATCTTGAGACATGTGCCACTGAACCAGGGCCGCACTCCAAATAGAATCATCTCAGATAAACCCATAGTCCAAGTCTTAGTGATATAATCCAGACACCCTATCTAGGCGAGTCTCTCAAGCCTGCACGTTAGGCAGCTCAACGGAGGTGCCAGCGCTTAGGGTGACATTGGACTGAGGCTCCGGCGGCTCTGGGCCGCAGAGGAAGAGAGGTCATGCGTCGATTGTTTCAGGTTGGATGGGCCAGTTGACTGGATGTTCAACCGCGTAGCTTAAGTGTCTGCTGGTGTTTTCGTACTGAACATTACCAATGGCATGGGCGGGCGACGTTTGCTGCCGTCCGGGAGGAGAGGGTCGATGCTATGCTACGCTGTGCCAAAACGCATTTGTAGATGGTCAAACACCAACAGTTGATGTTGCTGGCAACGTTGGTCGCTTCCTGTATCGTCGCCGATTCCCCTCTGCTTCAGAAAGCGTCGACAATCGTTTCGAAGGATCGTACAATGACCATCAACGTCACGGCGCTGATTTCTGAAGAGATACAACATGGGTATACTGGATTTGGGTATCTGATTGCTGAATAAAATACGATCTTTCAAGATTGAGACTGCTTCCGGCTACTTTTGGCACACAGTTACATGCGTGAACGAAACACCCACAGATGTTCTTAACGAATACAACAATCGCGATCCAGTAGCGACCAATTTCACCGGCCGCGTGGGCACTTGTCAAGGCGCGATCAAGGCTGCTGGCCTCGCTGCCAATTGTTCAGAAGATACAAGATCATGGAACGCATTAGATCTTTCAATTGGGAACCGGACTTTTATGACAGCGAACAATAACACGGGACATGATGCAGGAGAGCATAGTCAGATATTCAACTCGAAATCTGACTTTGTGGACTATCAATACAGCACCGATCCTCACATCGAGTATTATTTGGCATATGCATCCGGAAGAAAGGCACCTTACCACGTCCAGGAAGTTGGGATTACCCTCAATCATATAATTACAGCGGACCTTTCTGGCCACCATGAGATTGTGGGTCTATATCATACACCACGATTGGAGGAGTCGCAAAGGTGGCTTCAGATATATTTGCCTCCACTGCACAACAAACAAGTGCCAGCAATTCAGCACCTTTCAGTCAGTGGCAGTCTTGCTAGTCAGTACATCGACTATGGTCCTCCAGATGGAGCTTCGAAGTGTCGCAGGATGCGTGTGCTATCAATTTCAGAGATCCTACGGACGATATAATGGATACGCTGAATGAGCTTATGTTCCGGACATCTCTGAAGGCATCTGAGTTCTCGAAGTATGCATTAATGGGTTCTAATATAGATGAGTTATATACGGCTTACTATGAGATATGGCTGGTGCTTTACGATAGCGTGGAAAGCGGATTGCCTGTTCCTTAGCAGCTGGCGGTGCAGCAAAAGGACATCATAACTGTATTCGAGTCGCACTACGAATTTCTTGGAGCTACTTTAGGCCTCATGACTCTATGCATTCTTGTGGTCATCCCATTGTTCAATTCGTTCCGGAAGTTCGGGCGTGATGTGTCGCTCAATCCACTGGAAATTGCCAAGGCCATGGATGCTGAGATGTTGAGGGAGCAGGGCTCCAACAGTACATCAAGGCATCTTGCCAAAGCATTTGCCGGTGAAGAGGTACAATATGAGAAGATCATTGATATGTCTGCGGGACGTTCAGTCGAAAAGCTTGGATATAGTACGGGATACAGGTATGGGGTAAGCAAAATGAAACTAGGCCTAGAAAATCTAAACCGTGTGAGAAGGCCTGAGCCACACGCCGTGTACTTTTAAGTGCACCATTAGAGAAACAACTATGACTATGACGTTTACCGTACCCGTTCAGAATGCCCTGTTATTGCCGTGATCCTTGATTCGGTCATAGTTGCTGATACTCCGGGGTATGGCTGTGAATATGAGAGCCAGTCCGACAACTCGCTCAGAAAGGTCTCGGCTATCCGATGAGCAATTCATTTTGGCAGGCAGTATAAAGTGCTGCATTCTACACACCAAAGTATGAAGTACCTTTGCCGTGTCTCGTGCTTCGTGTGGGGGAAATTATGCAACTCGAAGATACACTATCACCATTGCCAATTTCCGACGGGCAAGCAAAGAGCGAGCTCTTATGGCTGTGGGCATCGTGGTCCATTGCGCTGCTTCTGCAAACAAGCCTACATATGGCATATTTGATGCCTTGAAGGCGAAGTGAGGAATTTCAATGCTCGCAGAAAGGTGTCGGTCGTTCGACTCGGTCATGTTTGTCGATGTGTCTAGAGCTCGCAACCGCGTTTCGCTCTGAACAGTGCCTCAACCGAAGGGGACAGAAAGCTTCATCGCGCGAATGTGAAATGTATACAGAGTCTCCAGGAGGAAAGACGAGCTACGCGTTGGATGTGACGCCGCGACAATAGACGGCGGCAAGTAGATCCTGGATTTTCCAAGCAATGGTAAGAACGTGTCTATCGCGATACACGCAAAGCTGGTGTGATACAGGTTAGGCGCCACATGGATCAGGCATGAATGAAATGCTATTCAAGAACGTGGTTTGTCAAGACAAGCTTTTTCTAGAAGTTGTCCTCAGATGACAACGACTGGCTCTCAGCCTTCCATTTGTTGTTTCCAAACAAGCGAGCGGCCCCCCTAGACGACAGGTGAACATCAACCACCACCAAACTTCCAAAACCAGGGACAAGATCCTGTTTGTTCAAGAACAAGGACGATAGGACGCAGGCCATCTCAGCTATACTGGAGTATAAAGCTGGGACATGTTCTGGTGTGTCAAAATGCAGAAGTCTCTGTTTCAGATTCTTGATTGGTCTGGCACGCACGTACGCAATGTTGTTGTTCTCATCCTCTTTGTCAAGAGCCACTGAAGAATTGCCAATATTCATACCTACTCATATGATGCTCACTACATATCGTTTAGTTTTCGTTGACAACCTCTCTCACCTTCTTTCACAAGCGAGTCATTGCTATCGTAGCGAACAGCGATGTTTGCTTACAATAGTTACTGTTCACTGACTTGAAAGCATCCATTCCTAATATCATTCATCTATTGTATATTCTTAGCTGCATTATTATTCAAACACATGAATAGTTACTCTTGCCAGCATTCAACGTCTCAGTTTAACGTCTTAATGATTCTCCACACTCCTGTACCTCCATTCTCTTGAGAACAAACAACTTCAACTTCAATCAAATACTCAATTCTAGATATTCGCAGGACGAGTCACAACTTCTACAGAACGACTTACTTTTCTTTTACTTCAAAAAATGAAGTGCAACACTTTTACCGTAGCTATTCTGTTGCTTGCTATCTTCATATCATCTGCCACCGCCCACACTTGGGTTGAAGACATCCTGCACATCGCGCAGAATGGAACTCTTATCGGTCCAGCTGGTTATGCACGCGGGACTATCTCTCGGGATAGCGTACCTGGCCCTGATCAAGTCATGGTCTGGAAGACCCTCAACGAGACGCTCACCGCCGACAGATCTATATGCAGCACAGTTCAGCAAAAAGGAACCCAGACACCGGACTTTCCAGTCTTTGAAGGCTCCCAAGGCGAAGTGATGGCTCTGCAATATCTTGAGAACGGTCACGTCTCGCTACTGCAAGCTTCCAGGCCACTTCATGGTGGAACCATCTACATCTACGGAACATCTACGCCAAGTAACGACGATAAACTCTTGTCTATTCATCGTGTTTGGAATGCTGCCGGTACTGGTGGGGACAAGCGCGGGAAGCTACTTGCGACACGACCCTTTGACGACCAGCAGTGCTACGAAGCTGACAACGGCGGTGCCATTTCAAAAGCTCGGGCTCTAGAATTTCCAACAATCAGTGGCGCAAGCTTAAAATGTCAGACTGACTTCCAAATACCTGATGATGCACCAGCCGACTACACCTTCTACTGGGTCTGGGACTGGCCTCAGCTAAATTTGGACGGAACCATTATCAACAACGAGATTTATACACAGTGTCTAGATGTCAAGGTCTCTGGCAAGACCAAGCTCTTGGCTAAGGACATCAAAGTCGAGAAGCCGGCTTTTTACGACTCGATTGCCATCGCAGAACAGATCACCGAGGCATTCCTGGTTGATCCGGCACTTCCAGCTCAACAAGGACCTATTCCTGCGAACAAGGCCGCGCCAGCTCTGGGTGAAGCGTTTACTCTGCCTCCCTTTGTTCCATACTCTGGGAGCCCATTAACAAAGACTGCTGCACCAGCTCAACAAACCGGAAACAGCCCGACATCAGCTGCACCTGTGACATCTACAGTAGCCAACGCGGCACCAACTGTCACATCGTCTTTATCTTCGTCTTCATCTTTGTCTTCGTCTTCGTCTTCATCTTCGTCTTCATCGTCGTTGTCGCAACCGCTTTCACCTTTACCTGCGCTAAAGGACGGATCCACCAGTCCGGGCTTCAAGTTCATCACCGTTACTTTCACGGAACAACCTACAACAAAAACAGTGACTGGCCCAGGAAACCCTGCAACCAAGTCGTCCAGCAGGACTGCCTTGTCTAGCTCATCAAGCACATCGCAGTCCTCAAGCACCAGCGCACCACCACAAGTCGAAATCCCCGCTGGCAGCTCAACAACACTCATCTCCGAGTTGCCAGCGCCAATTCCATCGCGAACGTCAGGAATCGTCTCCACAGTTATCTACACCACTTTGACATCCTTGACAACGACGTATGTCGATGTGCCTCTGCAGAATCCGTCCTCGCAAGCTCCATCGTTAACGATGACGACCTCGCAGGCTTTAACATTAACCTCGCAGGCTCCATTGTCAACATCGAGGGCCCCTTCAATGACCTCGCAAACCCCAACGCCAACGTCGTCCTCACAGGCCGTCGACTCCAACGCCCCCATCCTGCCCATCCCACCCCTCCAATCCGGCTTCTCAACCTCCATAAACCTCGGCTCCCTAGCCAGTTCAAACTCTACGCCACCACCCGCGCGTCGCCAAATCTTCGGCCGTCGCGCTCATCGCTAAGTCCAAGGCCCAGCTATCATTTATGACGGCCACACTCCTTGAAAAATTCCCACTGTCGGATAAGAAGTACTGGGCGTTCAAAGGATAAGGATACCGTTTTTAGAAAGGAAGGTCATATATATTGATATCAGTACCAAGGGCTGGCGATTTTGGGGCTGGTGAATTTCGATTTCGATTTTGCTTTTTTTTATACATTTTGCAGGGATGTGCGGAGTTAACGTATTAAATGGACGGATAGCTACTTACTTAGTAACCATAGATACGTTCTTTTCTGAAAATGGTTGAAGTTTTGTGAGATCTTTCATATGATGAGAATGGGAGAATTTTGACTACCCTCCTTAGAAGCCTTGCAGCGAACCAGAAAGAGCAATGAGAGGAGTTTAACTACAGGCCGGTAGATGCTTTTTCTTCGTCCCATCTTGCTTGCACTTCTTGCAGGCTGTGGCAGTATTGGGCATCGCTCTGTAAGCTTGACCTCGCATCAGTGCAGAATCTGTCACTCTGTTCTTTTTGTGGTATACTTGCCACCATCACCCATGCCAGGAAGTAACTCCTTCTATCTTCGTGGTAGGGCTACCTCACATCTCTCCACAGTTGGCAATCAAAACCTCCATGTTTGGGACATCCTTGCCTCGGTAGCCAGTCTTTGTCTGCTCCATCTTTCGTACAACGTCCATGCCATGGTAGACCTTGCCGAAGACAACGTGCTTGTCGTCGAGGAATGGTGTTGCTACTGTGGTTATGAAGAACTGCGAGCCGTTGCCGTTTGGTCCTGCGTTCTGTTCACGTGTTAGCTCCTATTTTTGATGTAAGGGAGTGAGAAAGCCGCTTACTGCCATGGATAGAAGACCAGGTTCGGTGTGTTTTTTCTGAAAGTTCTCATCGGCAAACGTCTTGGTTCCGTAGATGCATATTGAGCCAGTACCATCACCGTTCACAAAGTCACCTCCCTGACACATAAAATCTTTGATCTGTTCGTCACACATTAGCCATACTCACGCTCAAATATGTCACGCTAGACTCACAATACGATGGAATTTACTCTTCTTGTAACCCTGCGGCTGCCCCAAATGATTCTTCGTTTCTCCTGTGCAGTACTGCCGGAAGTTTTCCGCAGTCTTGGGCACGACATCAGCAAAAAGCTCGAATTGTATTCTTCCTAGCGGCTCGCCTATCGAAAATAACGTTAGTTATCAATAGTCATCAATAATGTCGATGGCGAAAGTCAGCCGCTACATCGGGACTGGGTCTAGCTGAGGTTTATATGCCATCATGTGAAGAAGTGCCGGCTGAGGCTCAGCAAAGCTTGCTGGTAGACTAACCTCCAAGAGTGATGTCGAAGAATACGCTAAATTCATGTCAGTACTGGTTTAAGTTTATGCGACCGCGTGACCGAGGAGATGGGGTGCGTACAGTGGGTTTCCGGACGGGGGTAGTTGTGTGGGAGCCATGATTTGGAAGAGCGAGTAGACTAAGCTCTCTTATATCCAAAGCAGAATGGAATACCCTGGCTCTGGGGGATAGCAGACTGTTTTCTAGCAGAGCCGCAGCGTGGGTCGGTAGTGCAGCGCGGAATCAGGCAAAAGCTGGGCCGTACACGTGCTGAGAAGTGCAACAGACCGGGTGCCAGTCAAAAGCGTGATGACGATGACGTTGTACAGCGGCAGATGATGTTATCAACTGAAATTGTTCAGATCAACAGGGGCCGAGCGAATTCATGGTCGTTACATAATCACCCCCTTTCTGAGCCCAACTTAACTTACATTGTTTTGGCATCAACAATACAGTTCAAAATGTAACTACGGTTCAACAAACTCGTAACATGACCTATAATCTGGTATGGGAAAGCCAACTCGAAAGAGAAAATGGGACGCACCGCACCGTGTACGCTTCTTTAACAAATATGAAGAGAGAGCTCGTATTGCGGCGCTCGGGGAAACTGCAAGGATATTAATATACCACGAACAACTGACACAGACTGGCTTAGGAAACAAGAGGAGATCGGGTCTTCGAGCATGAGAAGGACGCGCCGGAGGCTAGAGATACTTGGGAAGGAAGTCTCGGGCGTCTAAAGAAATCTGCAAATACTTGTGTAGCAACAAAAATCCGGTACAAGAATGCCTGCTAGACCACCAACTCAAATATCACAACATCGACGGTTCTCGGCGGTAGCTAATCGCCAAAATCAAGAAGTATATAGACGGTGGCGAATTTTACTGAATGGCATATATAGGAAAGGTCAAATCAGCTCAAAACAAGAAGCAAACTGTGATAGTTATAGTTAATATATACTTCTCTTTGTTATGACCACCTACTGCGAGCATGTGGTGAGATATGTAATGACCATGAATTCGCTCGACCCCTGCTGAATCGACGCTGCGATATCCTCTTTAAAACTAGCTTGAAGTGCTACGAAGGAAGCAGATTAGCGATGAGATCAGCTGCCGTTAGTGACCATTGGCATCTGGTGACTTTTTTATAAGCTAATGTGACGCTAGTATTGCGCGCGCTAGCTGTATATATTTTTGGGCCAAGTATTCGGGGTTATCAATATTTGAAAGCAAGAGGCTTGTTTATCCATCCTTGGCATCAACAAGTTGCCGCAAATGGCAGGTGAGCTTGTGCGCATGGCATAGCATAGCAGGAGGAGGGATGAGGCAAGCAGAATGTTATCCGATCCGTCCCTTCATAACCAGTACTTTACGACATTTAAACGATTGCTGCAGGTACATCTTGAGAAACAGGGCTCACCCATTGCTACTTGTAGTTGTATGCTTCCTTATGTTGTGTTCACCTGATTCGGTCAAGAAAGATCATACGGGAAGCTCGTACAGACACAAGCAATGCTGTCCCGATTCACGTAGGGCTCTGAGTTTTGAAGATTCAGAATACCATGTCTCTCTGTGGCTTTCCGTGTTATCTCCAGCTGTGGGAGTGACATCTTATATTCGCTATTGCATGTCAGAAGAGATGGATGACAGACAGCTCTATAAGTGGGTAGTGGTGAGTACATGCTGCAGTGTACTGAAATCAGTGGTAATCGTCGCGAATACGGTACTTGCGTCTCCTTGTCTTGCCTCTGGTTTTACCGGTCTTCCCGTGGTGGTTGGATGCGGGAACATAAGAAGAGGGCTGGAAACAGCTTGTACTAGCTCGAGGTCCGTGGAGTGACAACATGAAGTTATCCCTTGGCTGAATAGCTATAGAGTAGAGATGGGCTCTTTTAGGTGTATTAGTGGCATTGAGAGTTGTATAAAGATATCACAATTGAACCATAGACTGCGCTGATGGAGATCATAGGTATCTAGGTGCTGATGGTGTGGCGAATTCCATTGGTAATGCATGTGGACGTCAAAATCTTGGTGTGGAGGGTCTCGCATGTTCGTGTTTCCGGTGGTAGTATTTGTAACAAACAGGGTTGAAGGTTCACTAGCAAAACATACCAGCGCTAGAACACAGAGTTGGAAGTAATGAGGCGTGCCTCAGCCTCTCAAGAGAACAAAGAGTCCCTTACATCCTTCACCACACCTCACCACTTTCTCCCTCTTCATACCTACTTTACTTTGTTTCTCACCCTTCAATTATCCAGGAATCATATGGTTGTTTCAACGTTATAATATTAACTCGCACGGAGCGATAAACATTCGATTAGCTACGAGCCGAGGAGTCGAGTCGAGGCCTGAGGATTCACTGGCTGACTCCACTTACAACCTGACCTGTAACACCCCCCGTTTCTTGGAGCGTTATCTCCGCTTTTGACCTCTCCTTCCTCCTACGATGCCACCCGCCATCGTCCTCCGAGTTCTCGTCCAGACTCTACATTTGGCTCAACGAGGAGAACAGCAAGCCCGCGCTCTAGGAGGCACCCAAAAGACTGGCGACCCGACATCCTCACTTTCCCCGACCGTCGCTGCTTCTGCCCCTGCCCAAACATCAACAATGTCGGGCAGCTCTTCGTCTAGCGGAACGAGCTCTCCATTGCTCTTCTTCGTCGCTCTGGGTTTCGGAGTAGTATTCACGAATCTATGGTATGTTTCAATTGATATGCTGAACATAGCTATGGTATTGACATGTTGGAAAGGATCATCGTTGGTGTCAAGTATTGCTTCCGATACAATGCCCGCAATCGTGCAATACGTAATGGCGAAGACCTGGACCCCGTCGGTATGAACGACCTGCCGGCTCGACCGCATCGGAGGAGAAGAGAAAAGAAGTTGATGACTATGGATGAGGTCAACGAGCGATTTCCATTGGCAAAATACAAGAATTGGGTAATGAGCCGTGCAAGCGAGGGAATGCCAACCGCCGGAGGAGTTACTGCACCGCCGAGTCGGACGGGCAGTGTGAAGAATGCTGAAGGAGCTCTGTCTACAGGGACTCTCGCACATGTACCAGAGGTAGCTAAGGATGAGAATGTACCGTTCGTTGATGTTACGACCAATTCGAAGGCAGATGGAGATAAGAGCACGGCATTGGAAAAGACGCAAACAACGACGAGCACCGTTGATAAGCACGAAACAAGAACCAGCGAAGACGACGAAGATGACGATGATCACATTCATACCGCTGTGCCACCAGAGCTTCTCACGAATCCTGGAGACACCTGTGCCATCTGCCTCGACACATTGGAGGATGACGATGATATCCGTGGACTGACTTGCGGGCATGCCTTCCACGCTGGCTGCTTGGACCCATGGCTCACGAGTCGTCGTGCTTGCTGCCCATTATGCAAAGCTGACTACTATGTAGCCAAGCCTGGGCCGGAAGGTGAAGCAGCAGGTGACGGACGTACGAGACGTGGCAACAGACTCCCATCAGCTCCACCACCTGCCTGGAATGGTCTTCGTGCTGCTAGAGGACTTCCCGGACGATTCGTATCAGCCTATCCAGGCGACGGAGCGGATGGTACTGATCGTCAAGCTCGTAGAGCCCGTAGACAAGCTGCTGCTGCAGATGCAGCGGCCGCTGCACGACCCACAGAACAGACTGTTACGAATGCGACTAACAGTCGATGGATGATGCCTCGCATTTCGAACCCTTTTAGTAATATGCACATGCCAAGTCTCCCAGGCCGCAATAGACAAGCTCCTGAAGAGTCAACTGCTGTGCCTTCCCCATCTCAACTCGAAGCACAATCACCTCGCCCACCTGTTATATGATTCTAAATAATACCTTATTATTTTGATACACTCCACTCATGCCACCTACAACATCACCACCCCAAGTCGCGATGCTTGGTACTACATATACCTCTATACGATAGGCTTTGACAGCTGTACATTAGGCACAGTTATTAGGCCACCATCCGTCACATACAACTCACGGCAACTTTCACACCATCACATCTGTCCTTTAGCGATTTTCTCTGTTGAATTGCAATCCAATGTCCACGAGGGACAGTATCACGTCAAACACTCTCCAAGCGAACGGTGGCGTTGTGGCGGGCGATTATATTTGAAGCATGATTTAGCATAGCAGAAGCTAAGGAGGTCTTAACACCAAAGTGAGGAAGTATCGATGATCATGCATATATGACTGGAAACAGAGGATCTGAAAGACCTTAATGGGCATTAGACATAGCAGAACGAATCGAGCGTAGCATTACACTTACCCACTCTTGTCTTGTGTATCAAAACTCAGCGTAAGGACACTTACCCAAGGTAATTGATAACCTAAGCCTCTAAAAGCCCGTTGGAAAAGTTGATATTATACGAAAAAATTTAAGAACTGTTCCTGGGTCGAGTATTCACAACATGCACCCTCAACCAACCTGAAGAGTATTATCTTTGCATATTCCACAGCAGGCCTACACACGTAAATTGCTATATACTGAAGAATAGCATAGCCAGCATCTAGCTTTGCATTCGGTGACAAGACATCACCCGGTGCACGTGATTCTGCGGGGAGTGAAGGAGGAAGGAAGCCTGAGCTTCCAACGGCTTCTAGAAACTCAAGCTCGAAAGATATATTTTGAACTTCACCAACTGCAAGATTAACAACTAAATACCTCGTTCTATTAAATAATCAATTCAAACAATACTTGCCAACATGGCGGACGAACTCAAAGCCAAAGGAAACGCTGCCATCAGTGCCAAAAACTTTGACGAGGCTGTGTATGTTGACTTGCAAAAAAGGCCCCCATGATGAAGCTTTGCAGAACTTCTCTCAGGCCTAAATTCATGAGCAGATGCTGACTTGCAAATAGTAAGTACTTCACAGAAGCCATTGGGCTGCAACCCAAGAATCACATCCTCTACTCGAATCGTTCTGCTGCCTACGCATCGAAGAAGGACTACGAGAATGCTGTGAAAGATGCAAAGAAGACTACAGAGCTGGAGCCTACATGGGCCAAGGGCTTCGGAAGACTGGGTACGGCTATGCATGGTCTTGGAGATCTACTGGGAGCCAACGATGCGTTTGAGGCTGGATTAAAGCTTGACCCAAACAATGCGCAGAATAAGAGCGGACTTGCTGCTGTCAAGCGTGCCATCGAAGCTGAAGCTAGAGAAGGTATGTCTTTCCATATCCACAGCTTGTCGGTACTTGTCTAATATGAGTGGCAGATGGTGTTACCGGAAACCCTATGGATGGTGGCCTTGGAAGCATGTTCAACGATCCACAACTCATACAGAAGCTCGCCGCAAACCCAAAGACATCCAAGCTCCTTGGAGACCCATCGTTCATGCAGAAGCTCCAGTACATGCAGAAGAACCCCAATGATACCGCTGCCATGTTCCAGGACCAGCGAATGATCAGCGTTCTCGGTGCTCTCATGGGTATCGATATGGAGGGGATGGCTGGTGGTCCAGGCTCAGCAGCGGCTGCCGCTGCCGCGGCTACTGGCGGAGATAAGAAATCTGGTGTTGAGTCGGACGATGATGAAGATGTGGATATGCCAGACCTGATCTCCCCCCGCGCCCAGACTGCTAAGTCTACCGAGACGAAGAAGGCACCTGAACCCGAACCAGAGCCAGAAGATACAGATGCTGCGGAGAAAATTAAGGCGAAGGTCGAAGCTGAGAAGGAGAAGGCGCTTGGTACGGACAACTACAAGAAGAGAAACTTCGATGGGGCCATATCTCACTACACCAAAGCTTGGGAGCTGCACAAGGATATCACCTATCTCAACAACCTGGGCACCGCCAACTTCGAGAAGGGAGATTATGAGGAAACCATCAGAGTCTGCGAGGAGGCTGTCGAGAAGGGACGTGAGATCTACGCCGATTTCAAGATGATTGCCAAGGCATACGCACGCATCGGCTCAGCATACGAAAAAGTCGGCGACCCAGACAAGGCCATCATAAACTACAAGAGCGCTCTGACCGAACACCGCACACCCGAGATTGTCAAGAAGCTGCGTACTTGTGAGAACAAGAAAATCGAGGATGCGAGACAAGCATACATCAACCCCGAGAAGGCCGAGGAGGCACGCAAGCTCGGAAACGACAAATTTAAGGAAGCAGACTGGCCCGCTGCCGTCGAGGCATACAGCGAGATGGCCAAGCGTGCACCCGATGATCCCAGAGGCTACAGTAACCGTGCTGCGGCATTCATCAAGTTGCTCGAGTTCCCTAGCGCCATCATCGACTGTGATCTCGCTATCAAGAAAGACCCCAGCTTTGTCCGAGCATACCTTCGCAAGGCACAAGCTTACTTCGGTATGCGCGACTACTCGAAGTGCATTGATACGTGCGAGGAGGCTTCTAAGCATGATAAGGATAAGACGTCGGCAAGAGAGATCGAGCAGCAGCAACAGAAGGCTCTGCAGGCCATGTACTCGGGCAGAGAGAATGAGACCGAGGAGCAGACTAAGGAGAGAATCCAGAAGGACCCTGAGGTAAGCCGCTATCCAGTCATCCCCACATGAGACATGAGTGAGTCCAGCTAACATATTTCCAGATCATGTCTATCATGGGCGACCCAGTCATGCAGAGCATTCTTCAGCAAGCACAGGGCGACCCAGCTGCACTACAAGAGCACATGAGAAACCCTGGTATCAAGAAGAAGGTTGAGCGTCTGATTGCTGCTGGTGTCATCCGTGTAGGTCGCTAAGGATGAGGTTGGCAGCAACATCACCATCATCGGTGAAAATTCAATGTGGGGTATTTGGTGCAGGTTTTAGCGACATAGTCAAATTCATTCACCCTCTAATCTAAACTACGCTGTTTTCTTCCTCTCATCTACCTCTGTCTTCTCAGGATCCCTTGTCCCTCTGTCTCCCATATCTTTAACCGCCTTCTCAATCTTCCGCCATGCCCAATCAAGCGACGGATACAAGAACGGTCCTGTGGCAAGATATCAGTTTCGTTGTATCAAGATATCTCAGAGAAAGCAAGTACTCACGCATATCATATCGATTATCATCAGTCCCATACTGTTCACAATGCAGACTCGGCGTCAACGTCGTCGCCTTATGTCTATTGATGCCGTAGAAATAATGAAAGCGTCTGACTTTCTCGTACACCTGGGACGGCGAGAGGTGGTCGCCCCAAATATGCATGAGTTTAGACCACATACCGTAGGGGCCCAAATGGTCGCGCTTGCGAAGATTGCCGAAGACGCTGAGCTCGTTGTAGGTCATGCCCATGTCAACCTCGTCGCTCTGCACGTAGTCGGCGGATATGGGCTCGAGCTCGGCTGTCGGCGGGGCATCAATGAAGGAGTGGAGGAGCGGCATGGAGAAGGCATCTGCAGCGTAGAGGATGAAGCGTTTCTGGTGGATTCAGTTAGTGATGTTTTGCGGAGGTGGATGAGGAGTGGAGGGGAGCGCACCAAGTCGGTTTTGGATATGCCGCCGATCGGGTTGATGTCTGCTGAGCTACAGTCGTACTTTGTCACTGGCAGGCATGTCAGTTTCTTCATCTCTTTAGAAGATGGTATTTTAGGAAGTGGTGACTTACAGTAGCCTCTGAGCGATTCGTCCACATTAGCAGATCCCAGAACTAACAGACTACCCGGATTCGTGTTTTCCGGGTTCTTCGCATTGCGACCACGCACACTGGGCAGCAACTGGGCAAAGAGATACGACAGCACCATTCTGGTGCGAGCTTGGATGTTCTGGAGTGCGAGATTGGAGGAGTTGCTTCCGCCGTGCATCTTGTACTTTGGCACGAACTTGGTGACGGTGGTGAAGAGCGTGGTGATTGCGGTGACGACAGTGTCGATGTCGAAATCGCAGTGGTAGCTGCCGATTTCCTTCGCGAGGTCTTTTGCTCGTGAGCGTGTTTCAGTGCTTGAGTTTGTCTTCATGCCCATGTATGCTGCCATTTGAGTTAGTCTCGATGCACCTCGTATATTGGAAGGGAGCGCTGCTCCCAATGCAAAGCGCAGAATACGAAGGGACTTACCTGAGTGGAAGACACGGCCACAGACTTCCTGAGGAGAGCCTGGCACCCATGTCGAAGTTGAAGACTCACCAGCAATCTGGCGTAGTTCCTTGATGACTTGTTTATTCTTATCCTCAACGATGTCGTGATAAACGAGCCGACACATGGAGAAGACGATCATAGAAGTTGCGCAGCTATCGATACCTCCAGAAAGTGGAATGAAGTAGCCGCCTTGCTTGCTACGTCTGAGATAATCCCAAAGGAAGCACGCAGGCCCTAGAGCGATTTCCTCTTCTGGGCTGTGAAAACGAACTTCTCGCGGTACAGACGGCTTGAGGAAGGGATTAAACTCCTCCTCATCGCTGGAGAGACTCATGGGGACTTCGATGCGTTCATAAGATGGTTGCTGCGTAGCCTGTATGGCTCTGCTTTTTGCAAACCGATAGGAGCGGACTTCTTCTAAATCGACTGTGGCAACGACAACTTCTACATCCGCGAGAGAGAACTGTGAGCCTTGCGCTACGATCTGACCGTTGATAATGATCATGGCACAGCCATCGTAGTAGAGTCGATCTCCGTCACAACCTTGCTGGTTGGCGTATAGGTAGATGCCACCAGACTTGAGCGTGGCCTCTCGGATCAGATCGATACGTGTGTCAAGCTTTCTGAGCTCATGGTGGCTGCCACTAGAGTTTGAGAAGATCTCGCAACCATCGAGACCTGCTCCGATGTTCGGCTGTGAAACGTTAACATCGAAATGAAGTATGATGTCTGAAAATGGAAAGCACGTACGGCTCTCGGCGTGAACAATTCTTCACACGTCTCTGTTCCCATGCAAGTATCTCTCGTCGAGACCAATGCATCACCAATGCGAACTTTCTCCTGTCCAGTGACCTTTGTGATACACCGCGGAAGATAGAAGTCCTCTACAATCCTCTCTCCTTTCCACGGAGAGAAGTAGCGCATCTCATAGTAGTTGCCATCATTCGCCAACGCCAGCTTCGGTCGGATCAAAGCAATTTTCTTATTGTAGCTGATGACACGACAGTTATATAGAACATTTCTGTGCTTGACGGGCATGCCGATGTCAATGAGCATGTCATTGCAGAGCTCATTGTCGAGGATCTCGGCCTGCTCACATCAAGTCAGCCGTTTCTTCTCATCTCGCAAGCTTGTAATACGGATACTGTCGGCGAGAGCTAACATACCAGAGATTCCCACGAATGCAGGCAAAGATCGTTCTCCAGGAAGTGATCGAGGCAGCCATAGCCTGTGATTTCCAGCTCAGGACCAATCCGCAACGAGGCTCTCTTCTCTTTGGCTTGCCGGATCGAGTCCAGAATTCTGGCCTGGTTGCCAACTATATCAAGAGCCTGTAACACGGATTAGTCACTCTCTTGAGGTCTGACTTCAGAGTCGTCAGGAAGGTACCCATTGATTGAGCGAACAAGTCGCCACCGTAACTAAATGGCCCATTATGAAGAAATGATTTTTGGTGAGAGTCGAAGAAAAGTCTTCTTTCTTTTTGATAGCAGGTAGTTTGAATAGACTAGCAGTGTCACGTGTATATTCAGGTCCGTGCATTTCAGATCGTGAAAGCTGCCTGGTGTGTTCTTGATCGTTGTTTGTACTTGGGCACTAATTCATCTTTAGGAAGTAGATATTACCTGCGTCTTCTATATTTTCTGAAATTTTACAGAGCAGCACGTCAAGTTCTACTGTAGTTCATCTCACTTTAAGACTTGAGTACACTGGCAGACCCGAATCAAGACAGAAGCTGAGCCTATGATTTTCAGTCTCTCGATATGTAAATGTCTTTGCCTACTAACACTTGGCCAACCAATACAAAGTGATAAGCATCAGACCTTATAATCAAGAATACAGATGCTCATCTATGGAATCCCATCCCAAGAACAACGCCGCAACTCATATTCCATATCATGCTCGCTCATGCTCACATCAGATATGAATAAAATTATCATGAAAAGTCATCGTCGCCATTCCGCCCTCCTTGCTCTCCTTCCATTATATCGACTCTGAGCACAAGCTCCTTAGTCTCGCGCGCTATCTCAAACGCGATCGGTGGTAAGGACTGTGTCCATTGTTTCCACTCTCGCTCGCCCTCTGCGTCGTCTAGTCCTTCCGCGGCAATCTCTTGGCCTCTTTC
Organism: Calycina marina; assembly: GCA_019669825.1. Classification (NCBI taxonomy): domain Eukaryota; kingdom Fungi; phylum Ascomycota; class Leotiomycetes; order Helotiales; family Pezizellaceae; genus Calycina; species Calycina marina. Next base: position 58,313 of record MU253763.1, read on the forward strand.
CCCTGCGTCTACCAGCCGCTGCCGACAGCTCGATAGCTTTTTGAGGATGGGGTCGGCTTGTGTCGATGATCGGCCGGTAGAAGCCATTGTTTCCTCGGTGGAAGAAACTGCTTTTCCTACTACGGACGCAATAGCGTTTATTTGACCCATAATAGCTGTGATTCCAGCATCTGATCGAATTGATGATACTAAAGACTGTATGTTCTGTACAAGAGCTGCAGTCTCATCCTCGAGATAAACCTATCCGAGTCAGTACGGACACGATTGAAACTATTCCGTAGCGTAGCATACCTTGAGATTTTCAACGTCACTGTCTTGAGCCCGAATGCCGAACCCAACTCCCATGGGTGCCATAGGCAGAGATTTGGTGATACCGTTTATTCCATTTGCAGTGTTTAGGCCGTTGCCAAGGGGGGCGCTCTTCGAAAGTGACCGCTGTCTGCTCGCCCAAGTCTCCTTACCAGAGCTTTTGGGCCGCATGTTTGTGGACTCTCGGGGAGAATTGACAGGACTATACATGGAGGAATCGGCGCTGGTACGACTCGTCCGCAGACCTTGGAATGGAGGCGGCACATTATTATCTTTCGTAATTCGGACTGGAAAATAACCCGTTGTGTCCACAGGGTCGAGATGTCCGTCGTCATCATCTTCCAACTCGCCCGCAGGCGTTGGACGGATCTTGACTGTCCTGACGAGCTCTACCACTGATGTCACAAGATGTGAAGCAGCTGCATCAAGCAGCGATACCGGAGATAGTCCACTTGCAGCCGCGAAGTTCTTCGATGCTGTGATGAGATTGTTGGCAGTTGCCGAGACTCTGCCCTTCAACTTGATGTGAACTTGAGCAGCCTCGCCTTGCGCATGAGCTTCATCAACATCTTGCGTTATAGCCCTAACATTGACGATTACCGCCTTCATGAAGTCGGTGACTCTCGATGGGTCATCTCTGCGAGCTATTTGCAAAAGCTCGTCGATAGAAATCTGGAACTTGGTGATGTGGACGTCTTTGACCAAACCAGACTCTTCTGTAAAGTCACTGTCCTTGAGATACTTCTGAACCTGTGGCTGAATTGTGAGGCCTATGGAGCCGGCTCTGAGACTTCTTAGTTGAGTTTTGGTTCTGGCGTAACGATTTCTCCAGTCCCTAACTTCCTCCTCGAGCTTGTTTACCGTGTTAGAAAGCTGTTCTTCTCTGTCGTATGATGATCCGCTCCGTTCTGACAACATTCGCATTTCTCTCAAGAATTCCTGAGCCTCGCGACGAACTTCATCAGTGACTTCTTGCTGTTCCTGAAGTTCGGCACGCAGTTCCTGGTTCTCTCGTTCGAGGTCCGAGTTTGCCCCACCCCTACTACTGGTTGCATTTGCCTCACGCAGCCCATCTATCTGTGACCGAAGGTCCCTCTCGACGTTCATCTGGGATGCTCGTACTTTGTCAAGTTCGGACTGCAGTGATTCGTTCAGATTTTGGGCGCTCGCAACTTTATTCTCCAGATCGAGTTTCAGATCCTCCAACTTCTTCATTTCCAAGTTGGAGGAAGTAGTGCGTGCTCGGTCTTCACCCAGCGCCTTGTTGAGATCATCGTCTTTCTGTTTGAGTGTGCCCTCCATGACGTCAAGCTTATCCTGCAACGTAGTCACTTGCAACTGGAAACTCTCAATGATCTTCTTGTCGGCCTGTTGAAATTTAGCAATGCACGTAATAAGAGGATCGCCGGGCTTACTTCTGAGCTGGCAACACTCTTCTTGCGTCCCATTGCCGCTGCTCCTTCCAGTGCAAATGCATCTCCATCATCATCATTATCTTCGCCTCCAGTCTCATCATCCTCGACCATTGTGCTCTTGTTCGGAACAATTGTGTTGCTCGCAAAAGTCTTCGGTGTAGGTCGCCCATAGTCATTAGGTGGCATTATTGGGGAAGGAGGAATATTGAGACCATTCATGGACGGACGAGGACCATTTCGTGATTCACTGCGCATAGAATACCCTGCTATTGAGCTTGCGTCTGATGGCCTGCGCATACGGTTTGACCCACCGTTCACAGGAGTGCCATTTCGACTTGGTGGTCCTCTCATGGACGCTGGACTGCCCATTCTACTTATGTCACCCCCAGTGAACCGCGGAAATCTCCTTTCCAGCTCATAGAACACATCAGTCGCCAAATCACGGAACCTTGCGGGAGGTAGTGTGGACAACTTCTGCCGTGCCTGATTGCGCTTGGGATGGAAGGTATCCTTTGGCAGCAGATATGGCGGGGGACCTCCATCAGGCGAGCCTCCGTTTGGTGTTACCCTGCCACTTTGCCTTCGTAGTAACTCGTCAAATACATCTGTGCTCAGCTCTTGAAATTGCACTGGAGAGAGTCGTAGCAGCTTGTCCCGTGCTTTGTTCGGTCGCGGGTTCCCCTTCTCATCCCTCAACGAGGCTGTGAGGTACCTTTTGAGCGCAATATAATGTTCTGACAATACACTTTCAAAACTTTCATCCTTTCTCGATTGTATGCTGGAGCGCGCTATCGATGCTGGCGGCGAAGGTCCCTCTGGCCCAGGTCTTGGGATGTTTCCTCCGCCGCTTATTGAGCCTCGGGGTGGAAATCCTCCTCCGTTCATCATACCATTCGAAGCACCTGATACCGGCGGTGTAGCAAGTTGTCCTCTGTTGATAGGGTTTGGCGAGTAAGGCGAGTCAGTGTCGAGAGTTTGGTATTTCGATATGCCAGACCATTCGCTACCTATCGGTGACAGGGGAGCATTGGATAAAGGTGCATTGCGATTGTTCATGGCAGTTGATTCCAAGCAAGTGCGATTCTGGAAGGTCGAACCCCTGCAACACTCTGTTCATACAACACTTTCTAGCGGCACGGTATTCAAAGTATGAGTTCCCCCTCAGATTTAGACCCTAGACATGCAAATGCGAGTTGTTGTCGTTTGCTACTGAAAGAGTTTCGAATTCGAGGTGTTGTAGCAGACTACTTTCTTCAGGGCCTAGCCTTCCTCCCTTTTTCACTCGTTCGTATGCCTTGGTGGGGAGGGTAAGGACAGTGATCTGTGATGTTACACAGTTGTATGTAAAAGTAGTGAGATTAGGAGAGAGTCGCCCTTGCGTTCTCCTGAATATATACAAGCAAGCGCTAAAGAGGCACGTTCCACGTATGTGTGTCGATTTGGGATTTGGGACGAACAACAGACGATTATTATAATTAAAACAGTGTGCAGGCTGTAGGTAAGAGTGATGTGACAACTTGCGCCGGCGCTCTTACAGAGTGAGTAATGGTAACAATAATAGATGTAAACTGAGTTCAAAAGAAGTTTGTTCGCTCAAGTCATTAAATCCAATTTTGTCTGTTCAGGGGTGAGGAGTAAGGAACGGTCTAAGAACACCGACCCCTGTCTAAGTGTGGCATTGAAGGTCATCATGTAATAGAATCGATTTTTATGGCTGCCAGATCTAAAGCCGTGCAATGTTATAATTCCAGCAATTCGTAAAAGCATTCAGGCAAATGTTAGACATGGGATGAATCTTTACAATCAAGTGAACGCAGGTGGCGGTTGTTGTCTGGTTTGTATAGACGGCAGCAAACAAATTGATACCTTCGTGCTCCGGACATATGACGATGATTGCTTTGGCCAGTCGATTAGGCTTTAAATACTGCCTGCTGCATCTGATCTGGCTGGATAGAGTGAGTACTTGCCTCAAAAGTATTATCGTATATAACACTTCGAGTTAGACATCCACACTACAGACTACGGAGGCGATAATAAGTCCCTTTGGGAGCACTGCAAAGGTTACAAAGCCTGGCTTGATCAGCACTTTGCCACTGTGACTGTGTGAGCTGTATGTATTTATAATATTAACTGACCTGCTTCTATTCAGATCCCCAGGCTCAACACCAACCGGTGGTAGTATGCACTTGGTGCACCATAGAGGGCAACGCGCTAAGCGAATAAAGTACTCGTCCGTGGACTAATCGTCTCAGACTCTCTGGTATATCGGCCAAGAATTTTATATACTGACCAAGCTAATGAGATATCCAGTCCAGTTTCAGGTCGCCGTGACGACGACACTGGGACATCCCAAGGCTGTAAGGATACTCAAATGCTGTGGCGATATTCAGCGCCGAGTGGCTGTAAATCATGAATGAAATCATGGATTTACCGGTGCTCAGGCGTACATAGCGCGAGCTCAACTCTAGCTGCCAACAAACACAATCTCCCCAAGCTACCCTTGTCAGGAAGAACGTCATCCAATCGGCAACTTTACCACTACCCATCACCCACTACACTTCCCTTCCATGTACACGATGGATGCTTCAAAGTCGTTGTCATTGCCAGTCGAGGTCCGTCTCATTATTTAGAGCTTTATCCAGGAGGAGCATTGAATCACCAAGCTTGAGGTGATAGCGTGGGGGAACTTGATCGGACTGCGCCAAATAAAGCACAACACAAGTGCCATATATTGCCCAAGCAAGATCGCACCGCCGGTTACTTTGTACGAAAGGGGATTTCCAGTGGTTCTCGCCCACCCTTGCAAGGCGGTGAGTGCTGTCGAAGCTTGTAGAACCTATGCCCTCAACACCATATTAATGACACTCTCACTCAATTTACTACTGGTCAAGCATTATCTCAATGGCGTGGACACATGATACTCCAACTCGCGTGCGGTTTAAGACTCTCTTAGATGAAGGCTATTCAGTTCGCGGAGCTGCTCGTAAGCTCAATATACCTCGCTCTTCAGCACGATACTTTGTCGGTAGACCTGATCGATAAGCAAAGGCTCCTGGCGCTCCTCCGATAATCTCTGATAAACAAGTTCAAGAGATAATTCAATGATTTACAGGCTATTATGATCGTCGAGTTCTTGCTTTCAAGCAAATCCGTGAGCACTTCCACCTCGATTGTGCGGATATTACTCTTTTGCGAGCTTTTGAACGACACGGTTATCATTACCACGTTCCTGATTGTAGACCTTTCTTGTCGAAAGCAAATAAGCTAAAGCGCTGGAGCTTTGCAATTGCTAACTGGGACCGAACGCACGAATACTGGCGACGAGTAAGGTTTACAGACGAAACAATAACTCGAACAGATCTGTTACGGAGACGGAAATTGCTTCGCCGGTGAGGGGAAAGAAGGAGACTGGACTGCATTCAATTCACGTTCCACCCGGGACATAAGTCAATTATGGCTTGGGCGGCAATTGGCTATGGATATAAATCGAAGATTTATTTCTGTTCATACGAAGGAGAAGGAAAAGGCTTTACTCAGAAGTACGCAGATCAAATCCTTAAAGGCCCTCTCAAAGAGATATTCGAGCAACCAGGTGACTTTTTTTGCTTGGAAGATAACAGCAGAGTTCGCAGAAAAACAGATACTCGACCAAATCATGGAATCTGTAATGCCGTGAGACTTTAGTGCCATATATACTCAATCGATTGGCCTCCTTGCTCGCCAGACCTTAATCCGATTGAAAATATTTGGAGGATTCTAAAGCAACGACTAAGGAACAGGAATCCTCAAGGCAATTGGACTCTTGAGGATTGAAGAAAGCAAAAATAGATATTTGGGATAATGAGATATCTATTGAGACTATCAATAGGTTCGTTGATACAATGCCTCAAAGGCTAGAAAAGGTCAGATTGAGGAAAGGGGGGCCTTCTGAATGGTAGCTCCTTACTGTATATAGCTATAGAAAACCGGCAGAGTCAAGGGGGCTGGGCGAGAACCACTGAAAACCCCCTTTCGTACATCTACCAGGAGAGTCGTTTGCAAGCCCTTCTGTTATATCAGCCCCTATTTCCAGGCAACATCGGTATAGACAACACCAGCGTTAGCAAAAGCCACCCTTGCTTCGATCCTGAACACGAAGCCATCGACTTGCTTATCGAGACTGAAGACATGGCTAACCTGGCCCTAGTGCAGCCAAACCAGGCGTGAAGGTTTTGAAGAATGCGTATCCGGACAGTCTTGGTGCTATTTAGAACACGTTGGTGTCTATTGATGAAGTGGTGCTACCGGTTCTAACAAGCCCTACATGTCAATCTTGAGATCCTTCAGAAATCTCAAGATCCTGATCTTGAATCTTGGAGAAGATTTCAACCGCGAACAGTGAACGCCAGGCGAGCTCAACGAGAAGAGAACGCTTTATCAGAGCCGGCTCCACGAAATAAAGCGTAGATACAATGGATTCAACATGCCAACGCTCGAGATCATTTAGAAAGTGATGGCATCTCGCGAGGCTAGGTTGGCAAGTCGTGGTGAAGATGTATTTGATGATATCACCCCCTAGCCATTGGTGTCCCGCTCGAGGGCCTTGCGATACCACAACTGGTGGGAGCGTAAGCCAGAGTGAGCGACTGAATCGGAGTCTGAGATTGAATCAGAGTCCGACGAAGACCCCCATTAGATTACTTGTACGGAAGACGTCTGGCCGGGATTATATTGTTCTTGCGGAGTCTTCTGAAGTCCATGCATATGCATGCATGTAGTAGACTATTAGATTCCGGAGCTTGGGTAGTGAATCCTATCAAGGGCACATTGGACATTGTTAAGCCTGTTGCATTGTTGACGGCTACAAGGTTACAAGGTTGAGTATACTGCCGAATTGTTAGCGAAACCTCTTCTTATTTTCTCGATATGCCGCGTCCTTCTGCTCGTTCCAAGTGCTTTCAACACTATAATGTCGCGCCATCAAATGATGTATGGAGCTGTGTCAGGTTTGGCAGAACTGTCTCGAGGTAAAGAGCATGCAACGTCATCATGTGGTTGAATCGCCCGAGGAATTCCCAAGCTTGAAGCTTGACGTCGTGTAAAGTTGCAATTCGAGCAAATGAAAGAGCAAGTGACTGTCTCGAAGCAAGGCGGATTTGCAAATATCCATTTCTTAGTTGTCTTAACGTATTATGCCATCTATACTTCATGAACGCCAATATGCGTTTCCATTGATCTCCTCTAATTCCTTACGCCATGGGTATCTTGTTGTATGAACCTTCAACGCCAATCCCAAAACCACAGTCTTTGTGCCGTACGGTTAAAACCATGCCAAAGTCCACAAAGCCGGTAAATTTGGCCATCTATCCTGCCACTCCCCGATGATCTCGGGGACCTTTTCATCGAACCCTGATCTGCTTGTTGCGCTTCCACTGTCAAAACTCGCTGGGTTGAGAGCCCTGGTTTCGGTAGCAGCAGTATTCAATGAGTTCGCCAAATCCAGGATAGCGCTCCCACCGACCAATGCCTCTTCATGATTATCCTTGATATCCACATTGATAACATGGACAGGTCGGTTCAATGATCCGCCGCGTGCATGCAAGTCGTCGATGACTGCATCCCAGCATCTCTCTTCGCAGGTGATGACAATGTCTACCACTCCTCCCTCGACTCCACCACTGCCTTTGTCTGTGGTCTGCGTCAATCTAGGCACACCGATCTGCCAGTCTTGCCATCTCTCCGGCCCAAACTTCACGTTCCGGTTGCGTTCCAGCATGTTCAAAAGACCATTTGCACGATATAGACGGGGATCCTTGGACTCCAACTCCTTGTACATGCTATCATACGATGTCTTGTTGAACTGATATACATTTGGCTTGTCAATGGAAGGTCCCGGGAGACGCACAAGAGAGCCTGTGCCAAATGAGATCACGGGATAGTCTGCGGAAGCCAGTCGTAGATGCGATTCCATAGATCTTATAAGGGTTAGCTTATGATACTCGTGTCATCGATTCTTGAGCCCAAACCTGTTTTGATTACTGGCGCACACTGTACAGAATTTGAGCTTGAACCCGCTATCAGTCGGTCCTTCAGTAGCAGATTGTTTTGCAACAGAGCCATTTGTAGCTACAAACTGCGCCATTGTGGTAGCTCGTTGTCCTCGACGTTAGCCGGGACAAATATTGTTGGTGCTAGAATCTGCGGTTGTAGGCTTCTCGCAACCCTGCCAATGAAACAGTTACTCGGTCATATAATACTAGCGGGATCAGTTTTATGGCTCTCTGACGGACAGTGATATTGAAGGTGATATTTGATCATTTCAGAAAAGGTTGTATATAAGTAAAAAGTTGTGGCATCATTCTTGTGGTAAGACAGCTCCAATAAGGATTCATCATTTGATAAGAGGGAAAGGGAAGGCGGTCTATTCTGTACATACCAGTTGTGATCTGCATACGAGTGTTGGTAGATAGCTTTTCCAAGTCATGAGACTGTGTTGTATGGTGGTAAAAAATATCCTCGAACACATCTAAAGAGCTTGGAAACCGCTAGCGGCTTGGCTGTGCTTACAAATAAAACGTCTCGTGACCTTGGCTTTCCCAAGCTCAAGGTCTCCTTCATATGAACAGGGCCTTCCGGTCAATATCTTTGTTCGGCGGGGAAAGCCGCTATTCGTGAATAGTCATAAAGTCCTCCGTAATTTCACCTCAACCTGAAACGCATCTGACTCACTAACCAATCAAAACGCCTACAATCCTTTACAAGCATGGGACCCCGAGGCTATTTTGGGAACTTTAAGAGCCGGGCTTCGCTGGGCGGTGTTCCTCTGCTCTGCACTTTTCCGCTCTCCCTCGCTTGATGAGCTGACGGGCATACCCACCAATATCCATACCTATCCTGTCATTCAAAACAATACTCACACTTCCGTACTATGGTGAATGACTGTACAGTGGCCACTGCAGCGTACTCCTGAGTTATACCCATTCACGGGCTACCAAGGCTGGATCGGCGTAGAGAGCCTCTTGTTGTGCTGTCTTTCTATCTCTTTGACCTGGACCTCTTGTTGATCTTTACCCTCATCGTCGCTATTCGATTCAACCTGGGCCGACCGACTCGGTTTTGCACGCCACTGAATTGTCAACACCTCCTCGCCACCACTCGGGCTCTCTAGTTCTGTGCGATCAATCAACGAAGCATCTTGTATCCAGTCCTGCTATCGGACTACATATTCTACTACCGTACCATTTTAATCCAACCGTAGATTACTAGGCTTTTGGAATTGGCGGCCGATATCCTTGTGGAGTTCTTCCTGGCCCTTGTCCAAATACAAAGACCAGCGTTTGCGTCGCGGACTGGCGCTGGCCTCTTCAACCACTCACCTTCGACTCTTGAAAAAGAACATCCCCAAAGCAAACGTCTGAGCGTAATTCCAGTCACCGATTGCGCACGAACAAGGCGTTGCCTGTCTGGTTCAGCAGAACAATAGTACCACTTACAGAATTCACATTGTATGCGAGGTTGAAGTCCATCTCCCTTCAACGCATAATCCTGTCAAGATGACGGCAGTAATGTTCCCAACTCTGAACAGCACAACCTCACCGGCAACTTCCCCATCGCCTGTATCTTCACCATCTTCGAATCCCAACCACCCACCGCTGCCTCCGCTGTTAACCTCCCCACCGGCTCGAAAGACGAACTTGAGTCGTCCATTGTCACATGCTTCGAAGCATCGACTGTCTCAGTACTCGAACTACTCTGCGCCATCAAGGTCGCGGCCACCATCTTACATATTCCCAATCTTCCACTCGAGTCTATCCTATACACTAGTTCGAGATTTCGCATACAGTACATCACAGCCTATGCACTATGGCCCTCCACTAGAATCGTCGCAGCCTCAGTCAGGACGCTCCACGCCGGTCAGTGAATCGCATAAGCGACTCTCAGATCCTCCAACATCATGGAGCGATGGGGGCAGCCAGAGCTGGGGTCCTTGGGGAGGATATGGGGAACAGCTCCCACATGCACAGTTTGCAGATGGTCCGCCATGGAGCGAAGATGAGGATTTGCAAAGCCCAATCGTACAATCCTCTCGGCACAAGAAACACAAGTCAGGTCATGAAGGTCGTGGTCGAGCTAGTGGAAGAGGCGCTGAGCGTACGCCCATTATGCTGAGCCAGGAAAACTACGAGAATGGTAGGGGCTACTATATTGGTACTGGGGGCGATGGGTGTGAAAGGTACTACATAAATGATGCCGGCGCAGAGGCTGATGGCCCTGGCGGGGAGTTTGTAACTTACCCTTCAGAGCAACCCCGACATTCTATGTCGCTAGTGCCTCATCATGTACCTGGGCGACGTGACTCGCACTTTGCGACCACTCTACCAAGCAGATCATACACAGACGATAACGGCAATGATTACAGAGCAGGGTCAGACGCCTCAAGTCCGGCCTCATCGCCAGCATTGACACGGCATGATGAATCTAGATACTCCCGGGATTACCAATTTACCATTGCTTCTCCAGATGAAGAAATGCATGGTAAAGCAGTTGCTCTATTTGACTTCCAGTCAGAAAATGAGAATGAGTTACCACTAGTTGAAGGACAGATTATATGGGTCTCATATCGACATGGACAAGTTGAAGGATGGTTGGTAGCGGAAGATCCTCGGACGCAAGAAAGTGGACTTGTTCCGGAAGCGTATGTGCGATTACTGCGAGACATCCAAGGTGGTCTTAACAGTCTTACTGGCCAATCTAGCGATCAGCTGCTAAGTCCCATCGGAGATTTTGGTACGCCAACGCAAGCAGAACATAGCCAGTCTTTTAGTCACCATCCGACATCAAGTAGTGGCAGCAACGGGTATCAGCAGCCTGTTGTCTCAACGTTTTCCACGTCATCGAAGGATCTACACCCATACCCTCAGCATCTTCTAGGTACGAACCAACCGCCTCCGCAAGTCATCCACTATCACGGCCAAAGAGGTGGAAGCCAAGCCAACACTCCAACAGTTTCAGACCCGGGAGGCCAGAATAGTGGCGAGGAAGAAAAAGAGGGCAAGCACGATAGCGCGAACACTACACCAACGGACATAGTACTTCCAGATGCTGCGATGGAGTATTCTATGAAAGACCATGAGCCTCGAAGCTCGGATAGTGGTTCCTCGGGGGAATCTCTCGGTACTCCTATCATGAATGAACGGCATGATCAGCAGTGAGTGCGAGTTACTAGCATTGCTCCGTCCGGACGAAACCTAGCCATGGCCTCGCAATCACCGGACATGTTACTATCGCCATAACACACCCACTCGCTAATTTATAATTCTCCACCACATGTATTATGGAAACACTTAATAAGGGTCTGGATTTCCCGGAGGCAGCATATCGGGTCACGACACGTTACGATTTTGGAGGTATCGGAGTCTGGGGAAGTCATGGTTCACATGGCTTGCACAGTACCTGCATTGCAATCTGGTGGTAGGGGAAACGATGGATTGGACCACCTATCAATATATAAGAGGATTGAGAGTATTTTGACGCTTCCCGTTGGGGAAGGGCGTCAGATTATACAAGATTCAGATAGCCAGTCCGATGTTAGCTGTTCCAAGTTTGCCTTTTGAGCTGTTTTATAACTCCCTTCATTCTGCCATGTTTGATAGAGTAATGTAGATTTTGATTCCTTGTAGGTGGATATATGGACGATGTATTTTCAGCCAAGATGCCCATATATCTGTTAAACAGCAGTAACTTCACTGGGTAGATACCGAATGGTGAAATTGCTTTTGCGTATAACACGCGTTAGAAAGCTGCGAATTTGAACGACTGCACAGCTTTAGAAGTTACAAGAGTTCAATGAGTTTTAAGAGATTAAAAAGCTATAACAATTTTAAACCCTAAGTACTTCAAGTGCCCTGAGTGCTTCAAGAGTATACAGGACCGCAAGGGCCATGACTTGCAGGACTTCTAGAGCTTTATAATGTCGAAGGCCCGAGTGCATGTCAGAAGGACTTCTGTGATGACTCAACGTATTTCTCGCTCCACGTTCACGGTTTTGTCTGTGACTCAACGAGAATGTATAGACGACGCGTATCCATGGAGAATATTGCTGCAGAAGGCATCAGAGGGCTGCGCAAATGGTACCATTATAGCACTCTCAGATCGTACCTGATACTCTCGATAAGCAGATGCTTGAATAATCTGACCAGTCAGTTCTGTGACCGCCCACCAACGCTTTGATTAATATTTCACAGACTTGAACGCTGTGTTTGTGTGTTGCTGTAGGTATAGGTACGAGCTTGTTATTGGAATGGAAGCACTGGCATGGCTTCATGTCATGTCAAGTATAGAGACGGTGGTTGCATATACCGTTGCGTATACCGCCGTACCACATTCTTTAGATATGGTAGGGTTATCATAACTGCTCAGCCAATGCACATTCGTTTCTTCAACCATTTGCTTTGTTTGTGCCCATCGGGCAGTTCATAGTCCAAGAGAAGGAGAGCGAGCACGAATTAGGATGAATCGGACCACGCAACCACGTTTTCCAGCTACGACTTGTAAATATACAGCTATTCCGCCTTGAGAAAAAGGGTTTTTCTTCTGGAAATACCAGTAGGCATGTCAGAGGCACAACAGTATAGAAGCTAAGCACAACTCGTGTTCGAGTAGTAGGTAGATATTGGCCACAGCCACACACTAACCTGGACATAATACAATGTTCGCATGCCATTTGACAAGAAGATCAAAGAAATATCGAGTTGAAGTTTTCTGAAGCAGTTTCAAAGATCCAGCTTGCCTAAATTAGCAGAGCAAATCAGGAAGATACCATCAAGATCGTCTATCATCTGATTGCGTCTGTTTGCCACTGACAACACTACTAGTTCTACGGAGTAGTTCCTAGTGACTTTAAAACGATTCCTCCGTGATGAAAAACATCATGCCTTTCGACTTCAGTACACAAATGTGGACATAACCAGCAAATGGTAGTTTTCTAGAACACGATCCCATAAAGAAGTCAGAACGATATGAAGTGGCCATCTGATTTCCATGGCGCGGTCTGGTGGACTCCTTTATCTCGCAGCACACTAGAAGAAACACTATGCTTTTAAAGATCACATAAGTGGAGAGTTAGTCAAGGATAAAGACGTGAATCTAGTGAACTTTGGGGTGTTGGATGTCGTTCTCACAGCCAGGCCCGCCAAGATCCTTTCCAAGTTACGCTGATTAAGCACTAAATGCACCAATATTCTGCTAAACGCGCCGTACCTTAATGGCCCATTTTCACTTACTGGGAGCAGATTTGATATTGCCAACCACTGCACTCAGTCTTTTGCCCCCTTCTCCCGCAATTGTGAATCGTAGGTAGAGACCGGCCGACGATTCTTCAACCTCTTCTGTGTATCCGGATTCAACACCAGAACATATTCACGCGACCTCGTCTCCATCTAAAAATTTTTAGGGTACCGGACGCCTCACCGCAGAATTGTATGTCTTGCCCCCGAACGGCAAGCTCTCCTGGTGACTCTAGTTTTCCTCTGCTACTTTGTCACAAAGCTGTGCTTCAGTAGTTTTTAGAGGCTTCCGTTTAGATTTAGAAGCATTGATCTGGCTCTAGCCCGAAGTGCGGGACGCGATAATAGCTTGTTAGAAATAATAGCTTCCTATTTCACACCAGATACATATACACTTCCGTGCTAACTCTGCAATAGACTTTGAACGACTCTTATAAGCCCATGGCGCAGTAGTAGCCTGCACAACAACTACCGAACACAATGATCAATTCCTTTCTACCATCCCGCTTCCGCGGTGCCTCCAAGGTCGAGGTCCCTATTACACCAAGCTGGTTGAACAAGCACCTCACCCCGCTCATACAGGCTCTATCTCGCCCGGCATTTCTACATCCCATACACACTGTCGCCTGCGTTGCTCTGCTAGCAAGCACGTCCTACATCAGTCTTATTGATAGCAGCTTGTTCGACTCAGTGAAGTCCAATGCAGATGGAAAGGCACACTGGAGTTCGTTGGTGGAAGGAAGCCGAAAAATGAGACTAGGCGCTGAGACTGGATGGAAATGGCAGCCCACGGATTCGGATGTACCTATCATCAATGACGAAGAGCATCTAGCGCTCTTGACGTTTGTCTTCCCGGACTCTCTGGCTACGAACTCGCCACAAAATGCTCCTCTCTCAGAAACTGTACCATTACCACAGAACCTTTCCATTACAGCTCTTCCCTCTACCTCGAATCCACTCTCTCTTATATCTCAGGATAGCGCCCTCGCATTTTCCGTTCCCTATAGCCAGGCATCTGAGTTTCTCATCAAGTCACAAGAACTTCCGAATGTTGCAGTACCGATTACAGAACCGACAGATGAAAACGCCAAACATGGTCAATCAGCGGAAATTTTGGTTGAGCAGAAGATGTGGATCATGAAGGCCGCAAGAACAGCTGGTACCTCGAAAGGCGTGAAGCACTGGGCCATGAACATCTGGACCGAATTCGTGGACCTGCTGAAGAACGCTGAGACCTTGGATATCATAATCATGGTGCTCGGCTACCTCTCTATGCACTTGACATTTGTGTCTCTATTTGTGTCTATGCGCCGAATGGGTTCGAACTTCTGGCTTTTTGCTACAACGATATTCTCCTCCGTCTTCGCATTCCTCTTTGGTCTCATCGTCACGACGAAGCTGGGGGTACCAATGAACATGGTTCTGCTCTCTGAAGGATTGCCGTTTTTGGTCGTAACGATTGGCTTCGAGAAGGCTATTGTTCTAACAAAGGCAGTCCTCTCAGCAGCTCTCGACACAAGAAGAGGCGCCGCTGAAGGCAGCCCACAGGCCAAGAAAAGTGGAATTATGCCCACATCCATCCAACAAGCAGTTGAAGTCGCCATCAGGGACAAGGGGTTCTCAATTGTTCGGGATTATGCTATTGAGATTTGTATATTGATTGCTGGAGCAGTATCGGGCGTGCAGGGAGGTCTACAACAATTTTGCTTCCTTGCAGCCTGGATTCTGTTCTTCGACTGTGTCCTGCTCTTCACTTTCTACACGGCTATTTTGAGCATCAAGCTTGAGATCAACAGAATCAAGCGACACGTAGCGCTTCGTCAGGCTTTGGAGGACGACGGAATCAGTCACGGTGTTGCTGAGAACGTCGCTCAGAACACTGACTGGTCAAACTCTGGCAAAGATGGCGAGCCGAGCATCTTCGGCCGCAAGGCCAAGGAGAGCAGCGTCCCCAAGTTCAAGGTCCTCATGATCATTGGCTTCATTATCGTCAACGTCCTAAACTTCTGCAGTATACAGTTTAGAGGCAGCAAAAGTAATGCTGAGAACACGGCTCTGTCTGGTGGATTCTCGAGTGTCATAAATGCGCCACCAATGGATCCTTTCAAAGTCGCATCGAATGGACTTGATTTCATCTACGATAGTGCCAAGCTAAACAACCAGTCTGTATTTGTTACAGTTCTTACGCCCATCAAGTACGAGCTAGAATATCCCTCTATACATTACGCACATCCCACCAAGAGCCGGAAGGAAAGACCAGGACTTACTACCGTGAACTCCGATTATGGTCAGTATGTTGGAACACTTTTGAAGAGTTTGGAGGATCCAATTCTGTCCAAATGGATCATTCTTGCACTCATTCTAAGCTTGGTGCTGAACGGCTATCTCTTCAACGCTGCAAGATGGAGCATCAAAGAACCACTCGAAATGCCTCCACATCACCCAGTTGATGCTGTCGAACTAGAACGCGCAGAGCGATTCAACAACGAACAGCGGGTTCCTGTCTTGAGACTTGCTGCGATTGATGGTGAAGAACACATACCTCCACCTACACCAGCTGCTACAGACGATGAAGATGAAGGCCTAACTATGAACACTCGCTCGATTAATCAGCTAACAATCCGTCGCACGCAAGCCCAAATGGAGCAACTTCTTTCCGAGAAGAGAGCTACTGAGCTTACTGATAAGGAATTGATCGAACTATCACTCCAAGGAAAGATAGCAGGACATAGCTTGGAAAGAACTCTCAAAGATACTACACGTGCTGTCAAGATCCGAAGATCCATCATCGCACGCACTGCTGCAACCAAGGAAACCACTTCTCTTTTGGAAAGCTCAAAATTGCCATACGAACACTACAACTTTGATCAAGTCCTCGGCACTTGTTGCGAGAATGTTATTGGTTATATGCCAATTCCAGTTGGAGTCGCTGGTCCAGTTGTAATTGATGGTCAAAGCTTCTTCCTGCCCATGGCCACTACTGAAGGTGTTCTGGTTGCCAGCACAAGTCGTGGATGCAAGGCTATCAACTCTGGTGGTGGAGCAATTACTGTCTGCCATAGTGATGGTATGACAAGAGGGCCATGCATTGCTTTTGAAAGTCTGGCTCGCGCTGGTGCTGCTAAGATATGGCTTGATTCCGATGCTGGGCAAAACACCATGAAGAAGGCTTTTAATTCTACTAGTCGCTTCGCACGTCTGCAAAATATCACAACCGCTATTGCAGGCACAAATCTATACCCGCGATTTAAGACAACCACCGGAGATGCTATGGGAATGAACATGATCTCGAAGGGTGTTGAACACGCTCTGGTGGTCATGGTTGAAAGTGGATTCGATGACATGGACGTTGTTTCCGTGTCAGGTAATTACTGCACAGACAAGAAGGCTGCCGCAGTCAACTGGATCAATGGTCGTGGCAAGGGTGTCGTTGCAGAAGCGATCATCCCGGGTGATGTCGTTAGGAAAGTCTTGAAGACTGAAGTCGATGTTCTTGTTGACCTTAACATACAGAAGAACCTTGTCGGAAGTGCTATGGCTGGAAGCATTGGCGGTTTCAACGCACATGCAGCCAATATCGTTGCCGCCATATATCTTGCTACTGGTCAAGATCCTGCCCAAGTTGTAGAGAGTAGTAGTTGCATAACTCTCATGAAGAAGTAAGTCCCCGGTCTCGGTCATGATTTATCAAATGCTAAGATACTGCGCAGTCTGAAAGGCAACCTCCATATCACAGTCTCAATGCCTTCCATCGAAGTCGGCACATTAGGAGGTGGTACGATTCTCGCACCACAATCAGCTATGCTTAATCTGCTCGGCGTCAGAGGCTCTCACCCAACCACTCCCGGCGAGAACGCAAAGCAACTTGCGAGAATCATCGCTGTTGGTGTCCTGGCTGGTGAGCTCTCATTATGTAGTGCACTTGCTGCTGGGCATCTCGTCAAAAGTCACATGGAACACAACAGAAGTGCGCCAGCATCGCGCGTCACAACTCCCGCTCCAACCGGCAACACCACACCTGTCACCTCCGCAGTTCGATCGATGCAAGAAAGGACGAGTCTATCCATGACACCTTCAGCTGCATCATTGCAGAGACTACCTGGGGGACCGCGATAGGTCTAATGTCTAGAGAAGCTGCATGGGAAGGAGTTTAGCGCAAGCGAAGTCAACCATGACGGGAGGAGGCTGCGTAGAGATTCTATCTCACAAGGGAGATATACAGGGGCTTCCTTTTGACTGGTCATATGGTTGCAATCGTTCATAGATACATTCCGTCGACAGCTATATAAAAGCCGTAGATTAATACATATATTCGAAAAGGTTTCTTTGGGTTGATTGCGCGCGCAGATAGTGAAAGCAAGATGCTGATGCCCAGTTGATGTTGGAGCTCATGCTCTGCTAAGTAGCACAGGAATTCTTTCTGGGCTTGCCAGTTATTTTATAGCACGGGACGCTACTCTTAGAAACGCGTACATGCAAACGTTTATATAAATTTGGTCCAAAAGCGGGCGCTCAAAAATAACCATGTTTGCCACACTGCAATCAGCGCTTGGTAAGGACGTAGATGTATTTGCCGATCTTCTGTCGCAGTCATGAGATGATTGGGACATTGGCTTGTGAGGTACACTCCGTGACGATACTGGGACGTTCTTTGGCTAGATATTCCAGACGGATTGGACTCATACAAATGGATTGTTGAGCCTTTTTGCTATTTTGTTTCGTCTTCTTCCGCTGCGCTATAAAAGACCAATTTTCATGGAACAACATTTCACAGCGTATTCAAATACATCAGCCAGCTACAACCATCCAAGCGGCACAGTGGTTTTGTAGGTTACAGGGAAATGCCTATTGCTTGCTTGAATCTCTGTCTCAAATATTGTCCATGACCATGCTCCTGGTTGTAGACTTGCTTGGACGCAGCAGGTTTTTGCAAGTCTGTGCCTCAGACCAACCGCGTTTCGCTGAGATAGTGAGAGTTTGGTTACATGTGACTCATGCGTGCCTCCGTCAAGGCAATCAAAGATGCTTACCGATTCTGCAGAGACATTGCATGTACAAGAGGTGTCAGACATATGTAATAGTCAAGCGTCTCGATCCGCTTATTGAATAGTAAGGAACCTACCTATTAGGCACCTAGCCACGAGAAGACTTGCAACACCAGAGCGCTAGAGCACCACATCCTCACGTTCGGTCTCGCAAACGCACTTGCCATCATGTTCACCTAAGTAGAGCATTCCATATTCTACGCACTTGCCTTCTTGCACTTTTGGAAGCTATGGCCTTGGCACGTTTAGGTATTTAGCTTGTGCATGCCATTAATCCTTTGCTTTCTCACATCACCTTTTCCAACACTGACAGAGTAATCTTGGTGTTTGCTCAACAACGGAGTGCATCAGTGCATTGCTAGTTCTTCCTCTACCTTACCTTATCTGACTTTTGGGAAACGTCCAACACATATGTGACATTCAACGGTAACTCTCATCCCCAAAGAGAAAAACACTCCCCGCTACCGACGATTTCACCATGTCGTCCTCATCATCAAGCGAGGAGTATGTCTTCGTGGAACCTACGAACAGGCAACTCAGGAACCGGGTATCTATGAGCGAGGAGCATACGAACGAATCCCAATTGCTCAATTTCATCCACGTACTCAACTGCATTGTAAGTTGCATAGACATTGTTCCTGCTAATTGGTAAATAACCATTAACACAGATTGTTAGCCACTTCTAGATCGACCAGCCACAAAACCGGGCGAGGACGAGATAGCGCTCGCTAATTATGATGACCTCATCAAGATCATAGGATGGTGGCTACACGATATCATAGCACGATTTGAGGAGGCGACGAGCCATATAATTCCGGATTTAGAGACGGAGGCGGAGGAGCTTGCATTTACGATCGGATGTCAATTGTTTGACGAAGCTCTAAATCGCAGCTCAGGACAAGTAACTCAACTCCATAGGCAATTGGAGGAAATAGGCAATGCCGAACATTGCCGATTGTTTGTCAAGTTCGCTAAGCAGGCAACGAAGACGGTCAGAGACCTTGAGGAGGAGGGTGCTTAGAGCCAAACGAGTTATTGTCAGGGAGAATCCAGAGAGCTGAGCTTGGGAATGATACAGTCAGCGAGGTTTTGGAATTACTGGGATTATTGGGACTGGGGTTATTGGTATTGGAGTTGGTGTGTTGCTTCGCACTATAGCGATTGTACATGACGGACTTTACAGACGCAATACATAGGATTCATCATCTAAAACAAAGACCGTAGCGTCATGTTACGAACCTGGCTACATTCTGAGGTATGGGCATCTAAGAGCTACTTGCAACAGCTACATCATATGTGCCAAGATGCTCCCTGAGATTCGACCCTACCACTCTAGGTTCCTAACTGGTACTTAGAGACATCAGATGCTCGAAACAATGTGATTTGCTCTCAACAAAGAAATATTCTTTGTCCTTGTCACCGTTGCCACGTCTCTGCATAAATAGCAAAACTCAGCGCACCTGGGACAAAATGTTTCCAGTTCCTTCGAGTCCATGTCGATGCTATCATAGCCTCAATTTCCAAATTGTGACCTCGTTCCGAATGAATGTGAGATGTGGAACAAGCACCATACCCCATGGAGTATGCTACCACTTGAAAGAGAAATTGATATCACGGGTTTCTGAAATTGACCCCCTTCAGCCATGTAGTCAGTTCTTGCTTCGTTTTCGAAGGTATGCTGCTAGAGACTTTCTTTGCTGTTCCGGTTTATGACAAGTACTTCCGCTGATATGCCGTGATGCTCAAAACTTCCAATAAACCAACCAGACATGGATGAAAAAGTTGATATATACAACCTCACTCGATACCAATTTGGGTAGAGAATACCTACTAACTCAAGGGTTCATAGACGTAAGCAGCAGAAAATAGTGCTGAAGAATACGTCCGCAACGTGCAGAGCATTATAAGTTCAATTCTCTCACCCTCATCACGCCTCACACACTTAACCAACATCACCAGATGCAACGAGATCATCTCCCAAGCGACCCCAAACGGTCCGGCGCTTGCAAATCCTCGGCTTCCTCTCCTGATCTGCCTCAACATTCGAGGAAGCGCGACAGTACGGCAGACAGCTAGGGGCGGCGATATTCGAGTTCGTGCTCAAGATAAACATCTTCGCAACGGAAAACAGGACCCATGACCTAATTTTTAGGCTGTTGAGCAAGATACGCATTTGCCTAAATGTTAATAAGTGGGGGGGGGAATTGGGGCGGGCGTTATTCGGGGCTGGCATGGTATTTTGCGAGTGGTGCTGAGATGGCGTTTGTGGCGAGGATAAAGTTGTTGCCGAGGGTGAGTGGGTAGATGTGATAGATGATGAGTGAGTGATAGATATAGCGTCGGAGCTGAGATGGGTAGATTGGGGTTGAATTGAGCATCTGGAAATGTAAACAAACCCCTATCTGACCTCGGCTAATTCCAGTGTACCACACTACCTACCTAGGTACTATGAAACTGGTACTCGTTCTGCGGGATCACATAAACAGAGTTTGTGTTAGACTCAGCTTTTATCCCAACTAGATTGCCTGCGTCCCAATTTCCTCCACGTCGCTCTGATCATCTTACAAATATCCCAGTCCCCCAACCAGGTCATTCAAATCCTCCCTAACCTCATCGACATCCACCCCAACTCTACTCGCCACCTCCGCCCTCTTCTGACTACTTAGCTCTTTCCACCTGCCCAATAACGTCCCGTCAACTACAGTCCTCCCACCGACCATTGCCTCCGGCGCATCCTTGCTAACCCTATACGCCCTGGGATTGAGGCCGCAGGCATGGTAGAGAGTATTGGAGAGCGCGGTGGCGAGGGTGTTGAGCTTTCGATACTGGATCTCGGTGAGCGGACAGAGGAGAGATAGGGCACCGGTGTTGGAGGTTAGGAGAAGTTGGTGGGCAGGGAGGGTGTCGTCGGTGATGGGTTCAAGGGTCGCGGCAGCGGTACGCGGGATTAGGGTCATGGAGGAGGGAATATGGCCGCCGAGGGAGAATGTTGTACGGTGCAGGAGGAGGTGACCGTGCAAAGACTTTGGGTCTGGGTATGTATTAGCACAGCTCAATATTGGAACAATTTTAGGTTACTCACGCTCAGGATCATACTGCAACACATGCAAGTTTCCATCTGCATCAGCTACCACGATGAACAGATCCTTTCCATCGGGAAGCAGATCTGCAACCACGACTTCCATATTCTTAGCCGACTTTCCAAGCTGGATCATTCTGTACGGATCTTCGGCGTAGCCAGTGAGCCAGACTCCTTTCATTGCATCACTCATCAGCACCAGACCTGTCCCTATGAGTTCCTTGATCGAAGTAACATAGCAGTTCACATCCTGGAATGCAACTGGGAGTATTGTTCCATCTTCCTTGACACCACGAACCATACACTTCTGACCCTGTGCAACGACCATGAAGCCTTGCGTACCAACCTCTGAGATTGCAGTAACTGCTCCACGAGGTATCTCTTCCTTTGCATACAGCTTCAGCTTACTGTTAGTCTCCGGTCGACCTTCTTCAGGTACGACAGTGACCACATCGAAGACGTAGACTCTTCCTTTGATGGCAACATCCTCACCTTTCGTGATAGCGGTCCCAACTGTGATCATCTGTCTTCGCTCATTCGTGATCTCAGAAACCTCCAGATTCAGACTTTTGATACACATGATCATCTCATATGGATCGAGTTCGAAAGAGTCGATGACTGCCCAAGTGGACGGACTTATCAATTGCACAAAGCTTTGTTCGCTGACCGGCTTGAAAGAAGTATCGTCGCGGTGCTTCCTAGGACCCTCGTCACCTTTGGGCAACTCAAATTCGACTTCGGCGCTTGTTCCAACGGCGTAGGTTCTAGTTGGTGCATGGCAGGCGATGCCATGAATAGCCTGTCCTAAACTGGTCTTTTGAAGAGCCACACCTAGATCGTACGAAGCACCTGATGGGAACTGCGACACCCGTGCTACTCCATTGTAGTCGACATATATGAAGCCTCGATCACAGCCGGGTGCGTGGAAGATGCTCATGTTCCTAATCCCGGACCCCTGAAGGCTTATAACCTTTGGAAGAGTCTTGGAGCCTTTGAGTACGAAGGCAGGTGACGCTCCAGGCAAGAAGACACAGCTGTAACCGCTAACATTGGAGAGTATTCGCATTGGATTGTTCCTGGTACTGGGAGGATCTTCAGATGTGGTCTCAGCAGACAAGACTGGATCTTTTGCTAGGCGAGAATTTGGCACTTTGCAGAAGTGTAGTGTAGCAGTCAACGACTTCAATTCGGGGGAGTCGACTCGGAATGGTTGGTATATTGTCAAGTTATCATTTGAGGAACGTGCCTGCGGAAGTTAGCTTGGTATGTTGTCATTTCTTGCGGCAACACTTACGATCAAATAAGGAGACTTGGAAGTCATGTCTCCTAAGTCGGCCACCACCAACTCGACCAGTGTCTCGCGCATGGCGGCTCTCCTGGCGGTATAAATGGCTGATAGCACAGGCGGAACGAAGCAGAGTCCTTCTGATTTGTATACTGGTTTCGATAGATCGGGTAATGCGTAAATCTTCATAGATTAGCAGGCATCCTATGAGGGAGAGATGTGCAACGTACATGTAGAGCGCCAGCAGCACTCAGTAGAAACATCATTATATTCTCTCCAGATTTAGTGCCTTTATCGTCCTGAGTGGTGGCAAACACTCCGGTGTTGTCCGCATAGAGGCAGCCTGCCAGCCATTTCGTCTCCAACAGTGCGTTGTCATCTCTAGCAATCTCGTCTATCTCGTAGCTGCTATCACATTGAGCGACGTATATGCTCGAATCGTCCCTGATTATCAGAAGAAATAGATCAGAGATACTAGCACTTATGATTTTGGGTTCGGCACCAGTGTCCTCATCAGACATGTCCAGAATTTGGGCCAAACCAAGATCTACCAGAATCCGGTTAGTAAATGCTTTGGACATAGCAATATTGCCTAAATAAACACATGAAGATGAAGAATTATGTACAGTGGTTGTAAATGCTTTCAATTGTTGCTATGGGGTATATAACGTGTCCATATAGCTTCCATAGCAATAGCAAGTAGCCAATTCGACCTATTCTTTTCTATCCCGAGCACAAAACGCAATCCTGGAATGGAGTGTATAATGAAAAAAGTGGACTTACCGCCGTCATATATCCTCACAACGGATTGGAGCACTTGAACGATTCTATGGCCCTTGCCCATCGTGCCGGCTTCTATGGTCAAGCCTGCATCTGCATCGTTTTCGAACTCTGTGCCCTCAAGAACCTCGAACCCGCTTGAAGTCAATGCGAATACATCAGATTCTTCTACACCACCGGCACCCATTCGCGAGACTATCATTAAATTGTCATGTTCAACGTTGAAGTCCTGGCATTTGCTGGCAGGGGGCTCCTTATCTTTAAGTTGAGTTTTTTTCGCTGGAGTCTTGACTGCTTTGATGGCCCATACTCCCCGTGCGTCTGCAAAATCGAATTTCCCAACGACTTTTGGCTGAATGTTTCGGTGTATGATAGCCAGAGAGCTAGCCTTACCTTTACCATTCGCAACAACAAGCTGCAGGTCGCTTTGTACGCCCTTGTAGTTCTCAGGTTGGTCCAGAGGAGTAGCAGGTTGTCCGAGTGCTAAATCAGACATGGGGGCGATGTTGACCATAGAATCATGGACGCGAAAGATGTAGTCACCGACATTTCTGTTTGCGGAGCTCAACTTAGACCTACCGTTCAAACCAGTGGCAGGCACAGAACTCTCTCCATATAGATCATCGTCCAGATCGTCATCTTCTTCATCACCCTCTTGGTCATCATCTACCATGATCTGGTCAGATCCATCTTCCGCAACAACCCGTGACTTCCGACGAGACGTTTGATTGGACTTCCGGTTCCAGCCAATGACGACAGAATCGGAATCCTCGCTGCCGAGAAAGATAGCATTCGTTCCCAGCCTGCTTGCTGTGGAATATCCACTCACGAGTAGGGAGCCGCCCAATTCTTCGGCAACTCTACGTATGGTCAGACTTGACACGGATCGTCCATCCATCTCGAAGCTCAGGATTGCAAGCGCGCCGGTGTGAAGGACAATAAGCATTTCGCCATTCTCAACAGACAACAACTCCATTATAGACCCTTCCAGTCGCATTTCGAGGTGTGATCGATCCACCATTCCGAATGATGTACAGTGTTTTGCAAACGTGTTGACTGCAATCCCACTTGCTTTGCCAGACTGATCTATGTGTATGAGCTCATTACCTCCCACCAGGAGCGCCCCTTCAATCGGTGAGGGTAGAGGAATGACCTTGAACAGGTCGTATGGCAAGTTCTCCACGAAGAAAATCTGAGTTGTCTCCCTCTGCTCGACATCTAACGCGAATACCATATATGTCAAATGGTCCCTTCTCTCCGGCAGCAGTGAAGAAGAGGGTGCAATGGTTGATAAGAGGATTCCAAAAGTCGGGTTTCCGCGGTATTCGTGTAGGAATGCCAAGTGGATTGGAAATATAAGTGCTGGGTTGACCTTGAGGAGCTGTATAACATAGGAGGTTCCTGACGGCGAATCATCATATCCATTGATCCCATTTGTTGGTTGCGAGAACTTTATCCCAATTGGTCTTGGTCCATCAATGGTTTCGTCCCAGTCGTCGTTCATATTTAAATCTTCATCTCCCTGCTTGAATGGCAATATGGCGAGGTTACGAACCCCAAACTTCAAGGCCGCACATCTGCTATTTGGATCCGCGGTCAAATAGTTGACACAGTTGTGGATATTCGGTGCCCATGGGCTCCCCTGAAGCTCATCCTGCTCGTAGTAATGTATCGATATGGTTGAGAGGCCATATCTCTCTGGGTCCCATTCGATCAAACTGAGCCTCGCATCTTTCAGACCGACCAGAAGCGCGTCTCCGCCAGACTTCGTCGATGGTAATTTGACTTGCACTAGGGATGTAATAGTGCCAGCGAGAGGATATTCAGCTATCAGCACAAGCTTTGTAAGCCCAGGTCGTTGGGTATTGCGGTTGGAGGGAGAGATGGTCTTGAACCTGAATATCTGCAGCAGCGAGGTCTTTGCGACAATCAGGTCCTTCGAGTCTGCCGAAAGAAACGGTAGGGTTAAAGAGTGCGAGACAGCTGTGGGAGGTGTCAGCTCCATATAACACTGCATTATGGAAAATATATGGCGGCTAGCATTATGTGAGATCTGTTGTATGTGAAGCTCGCTGGTAAACAAAGGAATAGTAACAAAGCTGTAGATAGCCGCGAGGTTTCAAGGTCCACAGCGCTAGGGCGCTCCTTGTCTTGGCACATGCTCACCAGGCCCGTACAGACTAGATCAGATCGTCCACAGGGTAGCTTCAAATTAACAGGGAAGACAGGCGCTGAAAGCTGCAGCTATCGAATAGGCCCTACGTCACGAAGGCTAAAGCCAATTCCTAATCAATTTATATACAACTCCTCAATCCAGTCGCAAGATCTACCGGCACTAATCCAGCATTCTCAAAAGAGAGTTGTTGCAAACTACCACCTAGGCGAGCAACCTTATATCATATTTACATCTCATTTGCGAGGTCGTTTCAGGAGCTCATTGTGTCAGACGTACTGAGTAACTAGACGTCCACCTCGACCTCGTTGCTTTATGAGATCAACACCACATACGAATACTAGGCGACAAGTAACCAACAGCCAAGCCCCCTATGGCTCTCGTTCAGACTGTCTTCATTTGGGCAGCATATGCCGTTGCACTCGCGATAGTTGCGCTCATTGCTGCCATCTTCACCTACACCTACCAGACTCCACGCGAAAGATCCGCCTTAATTTCCACTGTCGCAATCATCGCCTTGACCTCCCTACTGGCAACTGTGCTTCTGCTGCCAGTTGATATAGCTCTTGTCAGTTCGACTACCTCGAAATATGGTGCGAAGAAGGATTGGGCAACACCCGAGGAGGTCCATAACATACTCTACACTCTGAAGATTGTTTACTACGCACTATACAGCTTCGATGCAGTCCTCTGCCTCTTGATTGTACCTTTCACCTACTTCATATACGAGGAATATGATGAGGTCGAAGCTGAGCAGGGTCGACAGACGTTCACTGGTCGCTTCTTTGGAGCTCTGAAGTACACCTTGATATTTGTCATCCTTGTGGTTGCAATCTTTTTGGTTGGATTCTTCGTACCAGTGGCCAAAGATCGTCACGGAGGACACCTTGACCTTGACTACTTCAAGCGTCTACTATCAGAGAACCGTGGAGAGCGAGCTCTCACATTCACATTGGGTCTGCTGATCACACTAGGCACACTCATTTACATCCTGTATACTGCAGCCGGACTTGCTTTGTTGCCAGTGTCATTTATCAAGTCTGCGCCATCAATCAGTGCTCCACAGCTTGCAGAGACAACTCACACAGCTCTCGAGGTGAACCGAGAAAGGCAACGCCAACTCGAAGGTCGCAATACAGGCCGTGACCATGGTGTACCTGCTAAGGATCAGCGCGAACTGGAGGCCTTGGTTCGCGAGGAGAGAACTCTCGTTCGTCGGGAAAGACTCGCTGCTGAAGCTCAAGGCGAAGGAAAGAGCTTCATCGTTCGAGCATGGGCCAAAGTCTGTGCAGTCTTCCGACCAGTTAAGCTCATCGGTGGCTGGCTACTTATTGTCGTTTCATTGGTGATCTGGACTTCTATATTGATTACAGGAATTGACAAGGCGAAGAACTCTGTCTGCAAGCAACATTGTGGCTACATTCTGGGAAAGTGAGTACAGACTTTCCTCGTAAGCAAAGAGATGCTAACATAGCATAGCATCAACATTTTCCAGCCTGTCAACTGGCTCTTCGTAAAGTGCTCCAGCGTTTTCCCAGTCGATTACGTGCTCACAGCTCTTCTCGTCATGTTGTTCTTCAGCAGTTCCGTTGTTGGCATTGCCGCCATTGGTATTCGCTTCCTGTGGATTAAGGTCTTCGAGATTCGTAAAGGACACACATCGCCCCAGGCTTTATTGATGGCGACAGTCATGTTGACTCTGATCATGCTTGCAATCAACTATTCAATCGCAATGATGGTCGCTCCACAATACGCTATCTACGGTGCTCAAACTTTCTGCAGCAATCCTCCAAGACACCCAGGTGGTCAACCTGACTGCTCCAAGCACCCTGAACTCATAGTTCCATGCTCAGAGCTCTCCGACGATATCAACTCTAAGAATGTATGCACGCCCAGTGTCATATCGACTTTCTTGAACAGGGTTACAATCAACTTCCCGGTCTTTGGTGCTCTTTCTTTCTGGGCACAATTCGCATTCTTGGCTGTTTTCTTGATTGTGTTCCTGACGACTCTCTTTAAGACACCTAAGCTCAGCTTGAGCGACTTCGACCAAGACGCCGAAGCCGATGAGGAAGAAGGACTCTTGGTACGTTAACCCTCTCCCATTCTCATAGCTTCTTCAAACATTACCATTACTAACTCTTTGTAGGCTAGCACTGGTCGCCGGTTCGGTGCTACTTGGCAGGACATCCGCGGAAAAACCCCTACATCTAGCTCTGGAGAGGGATCTGGAGCAGCTTAAAGAAGTTGAAATTGTGCTTTACCAATTCCGGATTCATGTCTATTTTTCATAATGGGACTGGCGAGTAGAAGCGTATAATGAATTTGGAACCCTGAAGCATGGAGTACGGTGGTTTCTGGCTGAGAAAACTTATCGGCAATGTACACGAGCCAACGTAGCATATTGATATTGAACAATCGTTGCTTGTCTTCTCTCGTTGATTCACCCAAGTGCGGTGGGAGACTATTATATACTCGCTCGTACTACTTAGGCAATCTATAAACTGTTTAATGAATATTTGAAGCTCGTCTATATCCTGAAAACCAGATTGCATTCAACTTTGGCAAGCAATAATGCAATTCACCTTTCGGAAACTGTATATCATGGCTGACTAATGACCTCGGATGTCGCAACGACCTTGAAGTCACAATGAGACAATCAACCAATCTTCCCAAAACTTTCCAAATTGACTTGTACTTGATTGCACATATGAAACCAGACAATGAGTGATCCAAGTAAATTCGACGATGATCTCCTCAGTCGCCTGAACGCGCTAAAGAGGTCCAGCATACAACCTGATTCCTCAAAGCGGGTATCCAGCTCCATGCCAAACTGGTCATATGCTAACTAACATAGACCAAAACCAAGTTCAGCATCGCGAGAAGCAGCATCAGAAGATGGACTATCTGCTCGTCTGAAGAACCTTAGAGCTGCGACTTCAATTCTGTCTACTTCTACCTCAAAACCGGCATCTGTGTCTGTGAAAGTTAGTCCTGTAGCCGAGAAACCAAGTCCAAAGATTTTCGAAGATACATCTGAAGATCCTTTGAGGAATCCCGATGTATTGAGTACGGATGATAAGACGCTCAGTGATTTATTGGCGGAGCTGAGTGGTGAAGGCGAGGAGTGGAATGTTGGCGAGGAAGATGGGAAGGAGATGCGGAAGTTATTGGAGGAGGCTAGGGGGACCTTGATTTCTGGCGGAAGAAACGAGAATATAAAATGTAGGGAGAAGGTGAAGGATAGTGATGACGCAGAGAGTACTCTGACTGGAGGACTGGATATGTCAAGTTTTGCTGTCGATAATGGCGATGAGGATGGAGAGAAGGAGAGAAATTTGGTTGAAGGTCTGAAAAAAGAGTCACGGGAAGTGCAGGATATTGTTGCGAGGTTGCTGGATGAGGTCAACCTAGAGAAAGATGATGAGGAGGAAGAGCGTGAAGACAAAGGTCACGCATCGCCGCCCAGAAAGGAGGACGACGATATCACATTCACATTACCCTCAACACCATCGACCCTCCATCCACCACCACTGCAGCAAAGCACAGAAACCGATCCAGACAGGAGCAGAAAGTCCCTCGACTTCGAATTCGACATTGCAGCCCGCATGGCCGCTCTATCTGGCCTCTCCACCGCTTCCACCAACGAACTCCGCCTACCCTCAGCACCAACCTTCAAACCAGTCGACAAGCCGCTGAAAGGCGTCATGAAGGAATACACAGACGAAATTGATCGATGGTGTATCATCTGTCAAGACGATGCGACAGTGAAGTGTTTGGGCTGCGACGCCGATCTGTATTGTGCGAGGTGTTGGAAGGAGGGCCACATGGGGATCGAGGTGGGAATCGAGGAGAAAAGCCACAGGTGGGCGAAGTTTGAGCAGCTGAATTAGAGATGCTGGGTGGTTATGAATTATGAATATCAATTTTACTGATAGGACATGTGGCATGAAGTGAAGAAGTCTTACGTGGACGTGAAGAGGAAATCACGCCGGTCTTCTTGATACATTCTCGAGTTGATATGCTAGAGATGTAAGGAACACTGCCAGCCTACATGCAGTAACTTCCTCAGCTTCGACTTGTAGTAGAGCCGTACAATGTGCACCTTAAAGCTCTCAAGAGGCTGGATTTATTGTATGTGATGTCTCTGGACACAGGTTTCTTATTGTGCATTGGTGTCGTCTCATCTAAGGAGACACTACCTCACAGCGCCAGACATACAACAGCTAATCTCGAGAAGTTGTTACCATGACCAGCCGTGTCCTGTTAGGAAATGTGGCAAGTAACTCACATTGAGTGTGCGTTATGGCGATCTCTCACAGCAGTTTGCCTATATCGATCGAATGGTCAGCATTGCTCATGGTATAGACGGTTGGACAGTGTGTTGAGGTGCAGTAGCTATCAGAGAGAAGATTATGTGTTTCATCAAGACTTGTCATGGATGGCAAAGGGTCTCCCAGGATTGGCTGAAAGACCCAGAGTCTCCCAGAAAGATAAGACTAAGGATGACGATACGTATTGTTCTCATCATATGCTTTAGGAACGGAAGGCCTTGAAGAGATAAGGGTACTTACTGATAGCGGAATCGAAAATGTTTTCCGCATGTGTCGTTCTACCGAGAGAGGCAAATGATGCAGTGCTCATGCTGGAAGTATAGCAGTTGCCAATGTTTGTGTCTATGAAAGGCCAACTAGAGTATACTTCTTGAATTCCTAGATCGTGTCTCCCAGCCGAATGCCTACTATCGCTTGTATAAGAGAGATGATAGTGCGTTCAAAAGTCGTCATAAGATATCCGTCTTCTTTGTACTGCAGGTTGCAGCCGGGAACTGGACCCATAATCTTCGCCATAGTCCAAGGCAGCCATCCCTTCATCAACCTTATCCCAAGTTCGCTTTCGCAGATCAGGCTTGATATTTTTCTTGAAGAAACTTTGCTCGTATGAGGGGCGCGACTTCTGTACCTTCTTGTTCTTCATTTTGCGCGCTTTTGTGTTCCGCGGTGCGGCGGTAGGTGGAGGCATCGAGCTCGTCGTGGACGTAGAGGTAGATGTTTCCTCCGACGCGCCAGCATCATCCTCAAGTTCTCCTTCTTCCATAGCAGGTAGAGGGCTGCTCAGCTTCTTGTCCTCCTTCGCTTCCTCATCGCGTCTCCGTTCTCTCAGCAGAGCCTGTATCTCGGAGTGGCGGAAGATGGAGATCTGCTCGTCGGTCAAAGTTCGTTTGACGCCATCCGAGTAGTAACCTAGTCCACCATCTTCCTCTTCTTCCCAATATTCTTTGTCTGCATACTCGCCACGAACTTCTACAGGACCTAGGAACTGTTTGGAGAAGTGATTCGTGGAGGCCGCTGCGAAATGTGTTGAATGAAAAGTAGCTATATCCGCCTACATGCAGAGGTTAGCAAGGCTCTTGAGTAAATTTGAGGAACGGTAGTCTACCTGGGAAATATCTGGCGTGGCCATTGCTCATCTCCCCAGATGCTTCACTGCAGAATAGCTTCTTTTGAAAGGAGCTCTGTGACCCACTTTTCTCAGTCACGATCTAACGCGTTTTTCATGATGAGGTGAAATACGGTACTGGAATTTTCAAGTTTTATAGCAGAAGTTGGTTTGCAAGGATATTAGCTTATTATTTGTAGTAAAGTTTTAATGAGACTATCTCATGTCACGCCATTTTCGCCCCATCAACTGCCAGAGTTTCTGGCTAGTATCGATAATTCCGAGATATTACGATTTTGTAAAGATGGGAATCAGCTATTGATCATACACTGCTCGCTGAGCTTTCTTGCCCTTGCAGACTTGCCTAATCACCCAAGCGAGCATTGGAGTAAGAGTAATATTGAACTAGATGCACGAAAGATATGTCAGACGATTAAATCGAGTATCTTCGTCCCTTTCGCGTGGTATATGCACCAGTGACAATACATCCTAGCCACCAAGCAAGAATCTAAGCTAACGCAAATCTGTAAGCAGCTCCCAAACGAGCAACTACAGTCGTATTAGTACACAATTGAGTGAATCGGTATTATCCCCAATCACTTACATGTATCGCGTGCTATCTCCAATAACAAAAGACTGCCGGATCTACGTTGCTGCATACGGCCGTAGAACGATCATGTTATAGGTCTAGATATGGGACGATAGACCTATTTTCCAAGCAATTCTAGGGCAGTTTTGAAGGCTTCGACAACTCTCTCATCTTCACAAGCGTCAGCAGATGTAATTCGGCGATCTGTTCAGGCGACTCACAGTGTTGCTTCTTCTCCATCAAGTCTCTTTCGGCCATTTGAACATACCGCTGGCGAGTTTTCAATCTGAAAAGCATTAGTAGGTATGATGTTTCATCAAGAGCAGTGAACCCACCGTTTTAATCCACGAGCCTCATCGACATTGCCAGCTGCTGCGGCCCAAAATGAGAAAGACTATCGCGTGTAAGTGTCTAGATACCCATGAGCTTCAAGATACCTGAATTACCTTGCAAAGCGCCGCAAATTCATCTATAAGTTGCTCTTCGGTGGCAGACATTTTCTCAAACTTGTCCTTGTATTTCTCGTCGAACGAGTCCCAGTCCATTGGTTCAAGGCTCACATTTGGATCATGAACACTGCCTCCGGCGTCAATTTCATCAACACCCCCCTGCTCGGTCACAGTATCCGAGTGAAGTCCGTCTGGCCTGCCGGCTTGTTTTTCAGACTTCTCTTGGTCCAGAGAGAGTCCATTCTGTGATTGACTTGACTTAACTTCTAATAATCGCTAGTTAGATAATGACATACACCTGAGCCGTCCTAACTCACGGACAATTGGGGGAGAAGGTTTTCTGAACGACTCGCTCTGTACTGCAGCATTTGGAAGTGGCGTCATAGGGGTACTGCTGAGGTTTTTATCTCCTAACGCCATGTTGGATCTGATAGGCGTTCTAGGAGGAGATTGAGATGTCGATGACATGGAGACGTGATCGTATATGTGCGTTTCCTTTTTAATCGCCACTAGTAGTCGGCTGATTCCCCCATAGAGAGACAAATTAGAGAGGTCGAGGGTAGGTCAAGGTAAGTTGGATACGGAAATTACTTTGCAATCGACAAAGTTGACTTACCTCAGGCTCGCGGCGTGAAGGAGTACACGTGATCACATGACCTGTCTGATAGGGTTTAGCAGCCTTGATTGAAGGCGTCTTCACACCTCGTTTTCTGACGGGACAGCGCTAACCTTCGAAAGTAATAGACTGCTAGTTGTTCATCGATATGCTTGATGTTCAGTATCTCATACTTTGAGACCTCCATGAAAAGTCCTCTGCTGCCGTCTCTCCGAAATTCCACCGATAGCCTTACAAACATGCAGTGTGATATATGCTTTCGCACTGGTGGAAAGAAATTGCCATTCTTGTGTCCAACAGATGCTCGGAACTCACTCTATGAGCCAAGGATCCAGCATGCTCACATGCTACTGGAAAAGGCCGCTGTTGATGATCAAGTGGCGGCCATTTTATCACGACAGGACGAAGATGAGGCAACATACGGCCGTGAGGACGTCAACATACTCCTTGCCGAAGAAGAACAGATCCACGACCGAACTTTTGCAATCATTGCCTCCGCGGATGAGCTGCGGGAGAAGGTGCAGGCAGCTCGTGAAGATATAAAGAAGAAAAAGGCTAGGCTCGATAGAAGGAAATCGGAACTTGCCTCCGCTTCAAATGGAACTGAGAACAGAAGAGCAAGACAAACGGGCAAAGTTGAGAGGGCTCTTCGTATGACAAACAACAAATGGGAACGATTACATGATGTGACTGCCAGTTCGAGAAGGATACTCTGTGGCGAGGCTGCAAAATTGTATGGTTTAAGGCGTGTTCGGAAGCATGGTGGTCTCGAAGAATATAAGATTGGAGGCATAAGCATTGTAGACCTGAGACACATGAACAGTAGGTCTTTCTAGTGCTGTTTGGATCTTCGTTGACAATAACATAGCCGCAACTCCTGCTCAGATATCCACAGCCCTATCGCATATAGTTCACCTGCTAATGCTATGCACACACTACCTGGCAATCCGGTTGCCGGCAGAGATAATACTTCCACATCGCGACTTTCCTCTGCCTACAATATTTCCACTAGCTTCATCGTACAAATATACGGATGTCCCCATCTCATCCCTATCAGAGAGATCCTCGAGCAGCAGCCCAACCAGCTCACGACTACCCGAGCAAGCCACCCAACCTCGGCCCCGGCCTCTTTACATTGGCAAACCTCTTCCCAGCCTCTGGAAAGAAGATCCTGGGGCCCATGGTCTCTTCCTGGAAGGGATAGTTCTTTTAGCATACAACGTCACATGGCTATGTAAAAGCCAGGGCGTACCAGTAGGGAATGCTTCAGACTTCGACAATATATGCAACATAGGAAGGAATATTTTCGATCTCTTTGTACGATCACAATATAGTCCTCAGCAACCCAGCAGAAAATCGTCGGCACAGTCTGCACCGACGAAGACTGCCAAAGCTGGCGACAACGAAACAGAAGACAAGGTTGGCACAAAATTGCTGGTGGGTTATTATTCGCATGGCACCGCACATTCCTTTCTTGGCGGTACTGATGGTACCGAGTTCATCAGGAGCTGGAAGCTTCCAAATCCTATGAAACTCACCGATAATCTGAAAGCATTACTTCTCGGAGAAGTGGCCGCTGCCGAATGGGAGGTTTTAAATCAAGACTCCTGGGCGGATGACGAAGAAATGGGCAACGATGGTGTTGTAGTCGGTGATAGGAGGGAGGGCAAGAGGGCGAATCAGATGTTGGGCATGCAAAGCTTTATGAGCATGCGTACCGTCGTTGATGCAGTTGAGATTCTGGGTACTGAAGTGGACAGAAAGCCCAGGACAGTGACTAGTGGTTGGACGAAGTTGAAGGCCAGAGGCGACACGTGATACTAATATCAATAACTTCTCTTAAACCATGACAATATACTCCTTGTCTTTCCGTCCCAAACCCAAGGATAAAGAACGTGATGTGTTCACCTGCCCTCAAGTTATTTCCATCTATAACCGCGAGAAATTCGTACATAAGATACTCCGCCACCCAAATTATCACTTTGACTTCTCACCATTTCTCACCATTGGCAAACGATGCTCAACTGCCTAGAATGACAAGGAGATCAGAACAAGCTATTATCACGATGCAGGTGCTGTGCTATGGTGGGGGTCTATGCAGAGCTTAAGCGTGATTTGATGTCAGGATCGTGTATTGCGAGTGAATGAGACGGCATAGCTTTCACCTCTCGAACAGAACGCAAGCTATGGGATGATGCTGTACTTCCTGCCGAAGTTTGGCAAAGTTGCAAGCTCGGCACTTTGCACTCTCGACTATCGCTACCTGCAGACTTGAACTGGTGTCAGCTCTGCTTCGGTGTCTATACTGTTTGAGCTTTAGTAACTGGAGCAGGTGCTCGTGACTGATCGAAGCACAGTATCACCCTGTCTCTTTGGGACAACAGCATAGCCAGACAATTCCTCCCGAGTCATTCGCTTGATTTGTTACTTGTTCGATTAGTCACATCTTTGGGGAACGGAATTGTTAATGGGCCGATTTCGGCTTGGGAAACGCCATTCCAGCAAGAATATGGCATTTTATATCCTTGGGGCTAGCCATTCAACAAGGCGCACGTCGACCACCATGGACAGCGAATAGCCAATGGATGCCGTGATGACTTGGCAGGCGCTCGCCTTCGTCGCAAATACTGCCAGTACTCTTGCCCAGAAATCAAAAGCCACAATTCTACAATGACGAGTAAATACATGTCTTTCTCCGACGCTGTGGCACTGAAATCAAATCCGCAGGCTAGGAGTTGCTTGCTGGTCAACAGAGATCTGCGAACGTGGCAGCCAGGCACAATTGCAACCTGCAAATCAGCCATAGGGGCCGGCCGAGAGACATTTTCGTCAGCGAGAGATCGAGCTAGAAACAAAATCCAACATTAAATCAAAACCCAGTCCTGTTATCGCTAGTCAAACAGTTTTGCTCAAAGATAAGATGCAAAGGCACGACTCGAGAGAAGCTGCACGAAGATGCAGGTCAAGTCAGCACCATAGGTTTCTAAAACAAAACCACAGTAAAATGCGCGAAGAGACCAAATGTGAAAATCCTTTGTACAAGAAGAACGTCTTCGCCACTTTGACATAACTTTCAGCAATGAGAAATGATAGAACGTGGTCTTTTTGGGTCGGATAAACTCTGCACAACTCATGCACTATTTGATTTTGCACAAGTCGCGCCCACGACAACGGCACTGCTGCCAGTGTGTATAACGGCATGCTGCTGATGTAGAGATTCCGAAAAATGGTTCGCGGCTCGAGGCCTGTCAGATTCGCTAAATGCCAACGATACAGATGATGAAGTTTCTGACGTGGCCTTGGCTGGTTAGCTTTTCTCGCTATGGGACATGTGGAGAAAGAGGAGCAATCGTTCTGATGGCAAATGAGAAAGATCGACGAATCGTGAAGATGGAGTCAACAGGATGATTCTCCTAGGCCACAGAATGTGCCCTTGTTTTCGAAGAACTTTGCCAAAAGTGTTTCTGGTGCCATAGACAACGACTTGAATTGACTTTTCCCGACAGACCGACAACATACCTTGGAATAACGACACCAGAGGGCCTAATACTTGCCATACTTTCGGTGCTATAGCTCGAAGATCATCGCGCTCCAGACTCAAGAGTTCAAGCGTAGAGGGAAACGTATTCAGCCCCATAAACGGATGCAAATATCACTTGCTATTGGATATAGGGGCTCGCACAAAGAGACAGGATTGCTCTATGGAGTAGAGCATAGTAGCCAAGATTCGACTTGTTTACCGGCCTCGTGCCCGCGGGTGCTGCTAGGACTGGGCGAACGAATCAGCATTTTCCTGTCCCTGGACCAGTTGTCAGGAATCCATTTTGAGTGGATCTCAAAACTAAATTGCCCGACTATTCATCTCAATCATGCCCCTGCTCTTCCAATAAGTTCATACAGCAGGGAACCAAATTAGCCCTCCACACCAAGTCTTGTGGTGCTAATCAGTGTCCACTCTGACTACCTACACTCCCTGGCCTAGTACATATGCTCACTTCCACCCCCGACCAAATAAGTCTTTTTTCCTCCTCTTTTCATCCATCACAATATTGAAGGAGAGTCACCGTTGATCATATATCTTATACACATTCATTTACTCTGCACATTGAGCAATCCAAGCTCTTACACTCATTAACCAACGGCCTGACTCTTCTGACTCACTATCAGCATCTTATACCCCTTTACCACATTCTCAAACACCATTTCCCTGTCATATATACAGTCTCAACTTCATCAACAATCAACATGCGATTCTCAACCACTGTTATTCTGACTGCCGTGGCTGTATCGGAGACGCTGGCCAGCCCAACTCATGCTCACCTACAACGTCATGCCAAAGCTCATGCGAAGAAAGAGTAAGCAGATGAACGGGCACACCTCGCTGGGTGCGAATATTAACATGATTTAGTGTCGACTGGGATTCTCTCGATTGGGACAGTATGGGTATCGACTGGACGTCTGCATGGGCCGCCGGACAGAAAACTGCCCAAGCTACAGCCACCAATGTCCCTGTCTCTACCACAACCGTAGCTGTAGCTGTCAAGCCAACCGTCTCTCCTATGGTCGCCGTAGAGAAAACTAGTACAAGCAGCGTTGTCGTCGCCGTTTCTTCGGGTGTTGAGGCAGCCTCAGCCGCATCTTCCAGCGTCGCAGTAAAGTCCAGCTCCTCCGATGCCACTACTGCTTGGAGCAGCATCGAAGGTCTAGCTAACAAGCTGGCATTGACTGAATTTGGTGAATCTACCGAAAGCTCTGGCAGTGAAGTCTCATACATCGGAAATATCGGAAGCCCCCAATGCTCTAACATGTTGTTGGTTGACTCCGTCGGAGATAACACGTACACCAACACTTTCGAGAACACTTCAGATGAACCAATGACCATCATGGTATGGAACAAGAGCTATGACAACGGTGATAGTGTGGAAGCCAACCTAGGATCTAGCATGGCACCAACTTCCCCGGGCATCAACATCACTCTTGCTGTTGGTGAGAGCCAAGTCGTCGCATTCGATGAAAACACTCAAATCGGTTGGGCCCAAGCTACTACCGATATCGCTGCCTCTGGCGCCTTTGCTACAACTTGGGGAGAGGCCAACTTTGTTTCGACTGGATGCGGCTATGATGTCTCCGCTATCATGAACGTCAATTGCAACACTTATAATATGACGATCACCTCCACGGAGGCTACCTGCATTAGCAGCATGACCGAAAACATGTGGATTGGCGAGGATTGCAACCCCGAGGACCCTATCCCCGTCGGAACCAGCGATGGATCTTGCTACATCTCGGCCGGTTCATGCACGATGTACACCAAGATGGGAGGAAGCACCATATAACGGAATTTTGGACGGTGTACATTTTGTCTTCTGGTATATAGTGTATTTTCAAACTCTGACCTTTTACGTATTTCTTTCTTCCTTCCGGAGTTGAGGACTGACTTCATTCATGTAAATGACACTGAGGGCTAGTGACCTCAATTATGGTTCTCCGACGGTATATTTGGGTTGGGAAAACTGGATAGGTTGCCCAGGCGCTTTTATCCTTTGTTTTGCTTCAGTATAAACTGCAACTGCTATCATTTCAAGCTCGTCTGATCATTTCACAAATGACCACCATACTGCGTGACTCCAAGCAGTGATGGTCATGAGGCGATTCATGGTATGTGAAGTGTATGTAGCTCTTTGATGATATCAACCCCAAAGCTCGCACCAGTAGTGCCTTTTGGCATCACTTAATTACCAAGACAAAAACACATTTCTGAAGAGGATGCAAGTATTTCTGAACATAGTGTATTCATGCGTCTTCCCGCACAGATGTCACTACAACAGGAAAGGCGTGCTAAGCATATGATAAACTGATCTTTTCTCTCATCTTTTGACTCCATTATGTGCTTGCTGGAGTCTTATGATTGATTCACCATCTCATCTGTGCACATACCTCAGCCACTTCAGGTAGCCAACAAATCACTTGACGTGTTGCTACCATCTGTTTATATAAACTGGGATGGGTTGTCCAGCGTTTCAATGTCCTGTCAACTGGTACATCAGCATCTGCCAGTATGCAACCATCGTATGTCAAAAAACAACATCCTGCTTTGCTTCCTATGCGTTGTTATAGTATCAGAAACATTCTTGCTTGTCAATATAATTGGGAGGTGGGGAACAACCATGGCTGCTCAAGCTCGTGGTCTGTTGTTGATTCGTATATCGCTGTCTGTATTCTGTCAGCACTGCCTCTGAATAGTGATTATGGCCACAAACACTGTACCTACTAGAATAGTGACAACACTCACTGAGAAGAGTATCCTCCCTTCAAGCCCCAGTCATTGGACACAGTTTTGATTGCTCAGCCAACAGCAAGGTGGAGTTGATCACTGTAGAAACTTCTCCTATGTTAGGGCGCAGTGCGTTCAGAGTCTTTGTTGAAGCGTTACAGTATACCATCTAGCACAATTGTTAACGTATTGTAGAGCTTCAATCATACAGACCTAGATTTTAAGTACCACTCTCACCTCCCTTCAAGTCTCCTGACTACTGGTCTATTCCTTGGGCACTATTCTAAGCATGCTTGTTTATGGAAAAGCAAGGCTACTCTCGGCCCACTTTTTGGAAGGTGCTCCCTAGGTACTTGTCGCAATTTCCTCCTCCAACTTCATTCTCAACACCACACACAACCCGAATTTGACCACGACCTCTCACGGCTTTCATCTCCGTGATTTCTTTCAATTCAACAAGACCCCAGGAGCCCCAGATCCTCTGTTAACTTCGACAACATTACCCAAGCCGTTCTCAGTCTGCTGATCAGTTCTTGAGAGCGCGCGCTTCAAAATGAAGCTCCACACCCACATCCTGACCCTCATCATCCTCGTTCTTTCGTTCGCTGCGTTTTGTCTGTCCATTTCCGTCCGCGCGGATCAATGCCTTCATGGTTCAGAGGAAATCGGTGGAAATCATTATTGCCAGGCAGTCGAAGCATTCCGCTATACCAACGTTGGCACCGATGGAACCTACCAGCGCGTCGTCAACATGGGAAGTGATGGAGCCTGTGACAAAGACCCACAGCAGTTCTCTGGTCCCTTGAGTCCTCTTAATGAAGAGGTAAGCCCCAATCTCCTGAATGCGATGTCCAGCCACCGCTGACTGGCATCGAAGGTTTCTCTTCACTTCCGTGGACCAATCGAGCTGAAGCAAATCGCCGTTTACACTCCCGTCTCAGCTTCCGACGGCGATACTGCTCATCACCATCGTCACCACGATGTACTGGAGAGCCGCCATGGTGGTCACAATATCCATGACAGAGGTAACGCCGATAGTACTGTTACCATTGTCGATATTGTCACCGAGACGACATGTGTTACCGAGTCCTCCTCAGAGCCAGCCGATGCAAGGTCAACTGACCCAGCGGCGATTGACAAAGCTGCCACGCCTGTTATGGTAACTGCGACGATTGATGGTCAGGTTGTTTCGTGGGTCAACGACTGGTAATTCTTTGTTGCTCTTCATTCCGCTCATACAGGCTGTACAGTACAGCCGTCGAGAATCGATGAAACTTGCATGGAGCTAACTTGATTGCAGGTTTGGATCATCGCAGACTGCTCCAGCAGACGTCCATACATCAGCTACTGCCCATTTGGCAAACGAAGCAACGAAAACTCCCGCAGATCTCCCCGTCAACTCTCCTCCCAGTCCTCCTACAGACTCCGCAACAGATTCTTTAGCAGTGTTATTACAATCGCGCCCGGTGGCTACACTTCACTCTGCTGCGGCGGCGACTACTTCGATCGATCAAAGTACTCCCGCTGGCATGGGCCTACAATTGAAGCAAGTCAACAAGCTTGAAAGTCTTAATGCTCCGACATTCCAACGTTCGGGTTATTACTCTGCCGAGCAACAAGTTTCTGATGGTCTTGTGTTCTTGTCAAATTTCGGTGGTGCTGGATCTGGTGTATGGGATCTGTAAGTCAATGAAAGCGTAGGCGTCGCCACCTTGCTAACGCGGTTGATAGTGCATTTGGTAGCTCGTTGTCATACGTCAACAACCAGGGAACTGCTTGCTCTAAGATCCCCCAGATTCTCGCAGATGTGCTTGTTCCATCTGGTCATGAGTTTGCCATCATGACTAACAAGTCTTGCTTCGACAACGACTGTGGCTACGTCCGACCTGGTAGTATTGCTTACCGTAAGCTTTCTTGAGACTGGGTTTGCACGCTTGCTTATGTCCCGTAGATGGCTTTGATGGAGCTGATAAGCTGTTTCTCATGGAGTTCTCGATGCCAAACGATACTTCTACCTTCGAGGCTGTCCGCAATAATATACCCGCTATCTGGCTATTGAACGCTCAAATACCACGCACTCAACAGTATGGCAAATGTTCCTGCTGGGATTCTGGCTGTGGAGAATTTGATATAATAGAAGCTGTTGGTACGGAACCTTTCAAATTGAAGTCCACTCTCCATAGCAATACCCCAGGCGGAGATTCCGATTTTGTCCAACGACCCACGGATGGATACATGAAGTAAGTACATTTCTGGACGAAATTCCTCTCAATAACGACGGGAAATAGTGACCATCGAGCACGAGCTAACACGTATCACCAGGCTAGCGGTGATTTTCAGTTCCCAAACATCCACCATCCACGTGCAAGTTATTCCGAATGACATCGTTTTTGGAGAAACCATCTCCGGGGATTATTTGGACAGCATCTCAAGATCTGTCGAGGTTCTTAACTTGTCGGTTTTCGATATTGTCACCGTAAATCGCGCCCATTGTATTAGCGTCCTCGTGCTAACATGATATGCTAGTGATCTGCGTTTTCGGATCTTTTTGGTCTTTCAAGTGCCGCTGTGTGTAATATTGCTGTAGACCAGATTGCTACATTTGCAATTAAAGGTCCCTGGTCGATTCAAGCGGATGTCTGGGGGTTGAATTTGCATTGGAGATCGACAGTTTCTGCATATCCGGGATGGAAAATTTATGGGAAGTCAGTGTCGCGGAAGTCCACCGGTTTTTAAGGATATAAGGCCAGTTGGCTGAAATGTAACGGGAAAGTTGATATCTCAATGAAATGGTTGTATGTCTGCAATATGTCTCCCTCATCTTGTAAGAGGACTCGCAAACAGGAATCGCGATTGGTGTCAAATTTTATCTGATAGCAGGCGAAAGATCTGCAAGTGCAGCTTTGGTGTTCGATACGGTTTGCCATCGGTCCTATTATTATCCATCGAGGTGTATTTGTCTTGGGTGTGTGCGTTTTGTCCGCTTTTGTCGTCGTCGTTACGACCAGATGCGTCACGAACCTGAATGGTCCATAGGCGCTGTTGCCGTATTCAACAATGCCTATTTCGTCCCCATAATTCCTTTTCCAGGTTCGAATCGCGCTTATATCCACCGCGTGATTCAGTACCTAATTCCTTTCTTGGTCGATACGATTTCGTATTCAGTACCAAACACTGTACTGGTCCATCTCGGCCAACGAACTCCCTCAATCATATCTTCATATCTAACAGCTCTCTGGGAAGGCTACTGTCTCCACCCAAACAGCCACCAGCAGTTGCCTGATCGAGAGCGGAGCTTCCTGTAGTTGCTGTGATTTGCTCGAAGCTACCGTCCATGGCAGACTTCCGCTTCTTGAACAACGCAATGCAGCCGATGAGGATAAAAGGCAGGGTGAGCCCAAGGCTTATGAAGTACGGAAGAATAAGAACCAAAGGGGTGGAGAAGCTGTATACACCGTAGGAGCTGAAATCGTTGCCTCCGAGGTTGTGTTCCATTCCAAGCGCGACCATGATGGAGGTGATCATGTTGACGAGATGATCATTGAGAAACTACTAGGTTACATTGTATCCAGGAGGTATGGAAGTTGATGCAGAGAGTTCATCGTATGCTGTGTTAAACTTCGTATTAGCGATGATGGAGCTTGCGTTGGCGGTGCCCGTTTAATATGGTAGCCATGGCATTGCGAGATGGAGGATCGGTGAATAAACCGGTGAGCTCATATACCCTGCCAATGGTGTTGATTTCCAAAGTCTGCCAGAAAAGATCAATGAGGATCGAGATTTGTGCTTCTGGCTCCAAGGTATTGAGCGTGCCAGGTGTTGCAACAGAAGCTTCGACTGAGCCTACCACCGTTGATAACAATGCAGAAATAATAGACATGTGGTTGTTGTCGCGGTAAAATGCTAGTGTGCCAGCTGTCCAATTGGCCATTACAGGTCCATATGATGTTGTTGGTGCTCCAACCTGGTCGTGAAGAGTACCCACAAATCCTGGCACAATGGCAGCACTATCCTTAGTCTGCCCTGAAAGGTTGGCCAATGGCTGAATTGACTCCACTGAGTAGCTTCGGAGATGGGTGTTATTGATATAGGTATGGCTGACCGTAAATTCTGCTCTGCTAGGTGTGCAGGATAGAGCGCCGTTCTGAATACCTCAGGTTCCATTGTGACAACTAAAACTGCCCAGAAATCTTCTTCCAATGGAGTGTAGACATTGCTATTGAAAACAGCGCTAATGGAGATTCCATTACGCAGAGGATTTACGCTGCTGGTATGCAGCGGGTTGCTCCATGCACCACTGTAGATGGCAATATTGCCATCCACCGATTCGGAGCCAGTGGTGATGTCAACCACTTGTTGAGTTTTGGTGCATGAAAGAAAAGGGCCATCAAATCTCATGGTGTATGTGCAATTCACGCCACATGACGATGGAATAGAATAGCTTCCCCAAAGATAAGCACCTGAGTTGCCAACCTGAGTATCAGATTATTATTCTTGTTGGGATCCACTCCCATATAATTGTAACACAATTATCTCCCTTGTCATTTGAACCAAAGCATTGCTGTTCTGACTTACCCAGCTGTAAACCCAAATGGCGGATCAGGAGATAGTATTTTTAGAAAATGCGTTGCTTCCAGTCCCGAACCATTCCCCATCTGCAAAGGAGAGGTTAGTGTTACTGGTTTGGCAGAGATCGCAATTTTTAAACGAATGGTTGGAAGTACGGATACCAACGCTGATGAGTGATACTTGTAACACAGTGACAACAGTGATAGCACCAGGAGGAAAGCTAACCACAAACTTGAGAGCCCAAAGAATAATTGCAAGTCCAAACAAAGCTGGTGTGGTAGCAAGAACAGTGGATTAAATGAACACAAAGGGGCTTGCTCTGATTGTAAACAGCAGCTCTATTATTGACACTTTCATAGCTTGATCTCTAATCAAGTGCCACAAGTACTGCACGAGAGCAGTTGAAAGACCTGCTCTTAGACTATAACCAAACAGATTGGCTAAAACTTTGGAAAGAGTGGTAATGTAGGATTGTGGAATGATCTGGTATGGTCCAGAAGCTGTCCGCAGTCGATATAATGAAACAAGACGTAGTGTCCTATGGCTACAGCAAGAGCTTGGAATATGTTTTTTTCGCTGGTGGAGTTGTGCGGAAGGTAGGGTCGGTACGGTGGAAGGTATGATCATACCTAACATTTAACCTTCAATCATACAAAAGGCCACAACACTCAATCCTAGAGTGCCCTAAGACGGGCGACGAAAGAAACGCGCTGAAAAACAGGCTCAATCAGCCCAAATTCACCCAACAAATAACCCTCAACGCTCTGATGGAATCCAAGATCGGTATCCAGGAACTACTCCCTTTTCTCAAGAATACTAGCATCTCGAGAAGGGTCTGGTACTCGAGCAGAATGGAGGAGCTTGCAGGAAAAGAGAGGGAGGACTGATTAAGCAAGAAAGTGTATCCTCAAGATTCCCGCTCCCGGGAACTCACTTATTTTTTCTTAATTTTCACTTCCCTGGCCTAGACTCCCTCAATTGTCAGGATGAATACTCAGGAACAGACCAATTTTGTAACAAAACTCATGTACTATACATGTAAACCAATCCCACAGAACCATTGTCGAGCAATCATAACCGTGTTACATAGCCGTTGGCTGATACAGCACATTAAAAGGAAACAGTAACAGTAAATAATAAACTCCAATTATCGAACAGGTATTTTCCAGCCCAACTTTATACAATGGGAGCTGGTTGTTTTGCAAAAGGAGATCCTGCAGTATTTCTCGTCGTAGTCTCTCCAGGGTCGGCTCTTGGGAGCTGCGTGGGTACTGTCTGGCTACTCATTGCTGAGACACCGGACACAGATCTGAAAACAGTTGAAGACATGACTGACTAGCGGTCTTGCCAGATGGTAGAAAGTGTACCAAGACCAACGCGCAGCGTTGTTTAATGAAAGATACAAAAGAGAGGCGAAGTGAAATAGATATACTAAGATCGATACATAAAGCATAACAAAGGCTGGGAAGAGTTTCTTATACTTAGCTACTACAAGTGCCATCAAAAGACAAACAATTAGTCTTTCTGGCGGGTCTGGATATAGGTGCGGAGGGCTGCTCATGCACGAGGCTCGAGAAAACGTGGATGATGATAATCGAAGTGATCAGCTTAAGTAGGGACTTAATTGTCGACTTCGTCAAACTTTT
Source organism: Calycina marina (assembly GCA_019669825.1). Taxonomy (NCBI): domain Eukaryota; kingdom Fungi; phylum Ascomycota; class Leotiomycetes; order Helotiales; family Pezizellaceae; genus Calycina; species Calycina marina. Next base: position 103,245 of record MU253763.1, read on the forward strand.
CACATTTGGAGCGTTGAAGACTGTTTGACCATACTTTATGATGAGGTGACCTTGCTGTATTAACCAAACCATTCTCTCGTAGCTTCTCATAGGACTTTGAACGCATCTTTTTACTATGTGAAATTCTGGTATGTCGCTAAGCCTAGCTCGCTTAAAATGGGGTAACTTCATCCGCTGTTTAACCACCCTCGCGGTGCACACAAAAAGCGGCAGAGAATAAGCACTAGTCCGAAATGACGAAATGCCAAACCACATCAAATATCTACCAAAACACTACCTTTCGACATGAATTAATCACTTAAAAATGGCTCGAACTGGCCCCAGACGGAACCAATGGACAGGTCCAGTACGGCAGGAAACACCTCCTGAATAGCTAGACCCCGAAGACTCGACTATTCGGCCTATAACGCGTCGAAAGCTAGATAATAATCAATATTATACACATTACGAGACTCCTCAACGAGCAGCCGTACAATCAAATATCGAATGGGAAGACTCGAACCCTCAAGGAGACCGGATGAAGCGGAAAGACATTTTTGACCATTGTCACACCTCAGAACGCTCCGGTTATCGAATGATTAAAGGTCTATATGCCGAAAAGTGGCATAAAGAGTCGGAAGATATCGCAGAGACATCTGCCCGCCGGCATCATAATAATACATCAAGGAAAGAGACTCGAGGTCGGAAGCAAATCCTCACAGATGAAGACATTCACCGAGCAGAGAGGTTAGTGTGGGATAATGGTTTCGAAGGACGTACTTTAACGTGGGAATCTCTTGTCGAAGAGCTCGAATTAAACTGTTCAACGAAGACATTACAACGTCGAATGAATCAGCCCGTCTGGCGCCATTGTGTTGCATTCCGGAAGTCTTTTGTTTCTCCTAACCTTGCGAATCGGAGAGAGAAATAGGCTATCGACATGTTAGCTAAATATCCGAACCCAGAAGACTGGTATCGGGTATGCTTTTCAGACGAAGTGCATTTCTCTTTTGGCCCACAAGGTCGAATTTACGTCCTTCGTAAACCAGGCGAACGGAGCTGTCCGGACTGTATCCAAGAGATACAATCGAAGGCAAAGAAAAAGGTTGGGAAGGTCGGGAAGAAAGGGAAAGAAGACGACGTGTCGGAGGAGGTTGATTTAGATTATGAACTTCACGCATGGGCAGCAGTCGGCTACAATTTCAAGAGTGAGCTAATCTTCTACGACGCCGGCAATATAAACGGAAAGATGAATACTGAACGTACATCGACCAAACCCTTCAGCCAGTCGTACTTCCATGACTTGAGTTCGGAGGAGGAGACTTTGTTCTCGAGGAAGACGGTGATTCAGGACATGGCTATAGTAAAGGCCGAAATATCGTGAAATCATGGAAGCAAAGATACGGGCTCGAGACGTATTTAAACTGCGCCGGCTCACCAGATTTCGCTCCTTATGAGAATAGCTGGCAACTTTGATCTCGACACCTTAAAAGAGCTAGCTCTTGAAGGGTAGGCAAAGCTATCACAAGACACGATTAACCGATGGGTCGACGAGATTCCTCAAAGGCTAAAGGATTGTAGAGACTCGGGAGGGAAAATGACAGGTTACTAATTATATTCGATGTAAATAAGTAGATAGAAATACATTTTTATGAGTTCGGAGTAGGCTCGAGCTGGGGTTTAGTGTTCCTTGCCTATTCTGCCGCTTTTTTTGTCCTCCGCGAGCCACCACCTTTTTGAGCCGGCTTTTCCTGCGAGCAGATTCTGATGCTGAAATGTTTACTGCGCCAGGATCTAAACTCTGAAGGCTTGATTGATGTTATTCGTGAATAGGTGCGTAAGCTCAGGCGATTGTTCTCCGCCCACTCCATAATGACATTTTCATAAAGCAGATGGATGGCAGAGAAGTGCCGGGGCGATGTAAACACCATTGCAAATAAACAACACGGATCATAAACAATATAGAAGTGAAGAACGCTAACAAGTCAAATATAGTGTCTGTCAAGCAACAGTTCCTGCTCATGATGAATATACCATTTTCCATCAGTTCCGCGGGGAAAATGTCTACCTATTGCCGAATGCAATGTGTTGGTGGCCAAGAAGGAATTATGGAAGAATCATCGGGTATTGCACTTCTAAACGTTGCCATCAGAAGCACATGTGGTTGCTGCAAAATGATTGTTGCTGACGGTTGAGACGGACACGATCCGTGATGAGTTGTTCTCTCACATCAAGATTTGCTCGGTAACAATATTTACCTGGCACTAATCAGCTCTTTGCGCAGGAATCTTCAGTGCGGACGCCGAAAGCCCGAGATGAGGAATGGAGACACTTCGTTGTGACTTTTGAGTAACGTGAACGCTACCGAATTAGTGAAGCCTCAGGCATGCCTAAACAGGCAAGTATAGAGTTACAAGACCTTTCTTAGTTGCGAAAGTTCCGATTGTGACTAATTATCTTGGAGAATAAGAGTACTTGCGGTGGTTTACCAACTCCGGGCAACGTCCTAAGCTGTTGCATTGATTGCAAACAGTGCCTCGGGTTATTGTCGAAGCTGATGTGATGGAGTGAATATGTACCAGCGCAAGTGTCATTGAGGAGTATACATTTGTATCACTACACAAATTCACCGAGACACTCAGCCATAAATAGTGAAGCTTCTGCCTTCTCAAAGTCTTATCAATAACATCATCTTCCAGTCAAGGCCTATCCAACTACCAAAGCAGGGCTTCATTACATACTATACTCAACACTCATACCATCCCAGCCTCAGATAGCAACTCAGCAAAGCTTGAAAGCTTTGAATTGTATCAGCATCTATTCAGTACAATCTCGGACGAAAAGATCATCGTCGTGTTTGGAGCCACTGGCCTGCAAGGTGGATCTGTTGTAAAGGCTCTTCCTGCCGACCCAAAGACCAAGTCAGCATAGACTGTCCATGGAGTTACACAAGACGTATTAAAGCCATCTGCGAAGGTACTAGAAAGCCTCAGTGCCGAGATGGTCACTGTAAGTCATCCAATTCACAGCATATAGAAATTGGAACTGACCCCTCCCTCCTAGGCGGATATCAACGATACATCCACCTTGATGAAGGCACTTGAGGGAGCCTATGCCGTCTTCGCAGTTACCGGCTACCTGGAGACTGGAAGCAGCGAGACAGAGATCAAGCAAGACAAAGCCATTGCCGATGTGGCGAAGGAAGCCGGCTTTCAACATCTCATCTGGAGCTCTTTGCCTAATGTTACTCAAATTTCCAGAGAGCTCAGCCGTCAAACATTTCGACTTCAAGGCTGCTGTAGAAGTATACATCCGTGAGATCGGAATCCCAACATCTTTCTACCTTCCTGGATTCTTCATGTCCATCTTGCCAGGGATAATGTTCCGTCAACTTCCACCCAACAACGACCGGACGCTCGCTCTTCCTATCCCTGCTGACTCTCCAATGTCGTGTCTTGCTACTGTAGAGGATACTGGCAAGTACGTCAAGGGCATTTTGCTTAACTGTGAGCAGACTTTTGGTAAGATAACATATGGCGCCATGGACTACTACACCCTCAACGACATCGTCAACCAGTTCAAAGAACTGTACTAGGAAGCTGACAAGACTGCTAAGACTCTCCAGCCACCTGCTCAAGTCTTTGAGGATATCCTCTTCAATGCAGGCCGTTCTGAGTAGGCAGTTCATGAGTTGACACAGAACATGTTGCTCATGGGGAACGTGAGCTATTGTGGAGGAGCTGATGTGAAGGACGATCATGTGTTCTTGGTTGATGAGTTGGACAACTTTGAAGGACTACATGCTTCAATCTCCTGCCTTTGCAGATTTGAAGTAGAAGAAGCAGCTTTACTCTGCAGTAAAGGGCCAGCAGGGAAATGAGTTCCTAGATAGCAAAGCATTTTAACCTAATGTAATGAATGTCTTGAAAGCTCAAATGTCTGGTATCTTGTACGTCTCCACAGCTCTCTCCCATCTCACTTTAGATCTAGCATCTGCTCCAACTCGCTAGTGGTATTTGTATATCTCCCTTGAGAGTTGTCGCACCTTACTTTCTATCTTATGCCTCATCAGCTTGTTTGTGGCGTCTTATATACCTTTTCAAGCGTTGATCGCATCTTCTCAATTCATAATGTAGCTGCTTAATAGTTCTGCGTTGGTAATGTACTGCTCAAGTTTCTGGCAAGTCACTCTTGTAGTAACAACGCTTGAGTGGCGTTTATCATATTACACATTTGTCAGTCAAAGACTGATAGCAGAGTATCTTCATACCGCTGCAGCTGTCAACTATAACTAGGTGGGTTTGTGGTGTACAGGGCATACATAATTCGTTCTTTTCCCACATGGAGTAATACAAAGCCTCTAGTGGCGATCTGAGCCGAGGTAGACGAGACACGACAGCAATTCATTTCAACGATATAGGGAGCACACAGGTCTATCTCATAGATGAGACTCTCTGTCTCATCTAGTTTCTATAATAATTCTAGTATTGTTCTATTTGTATATACCAGACCACGAAGCATATGAAGAAGTTATAACCTGGGGAATTGGTCTCGACATCCCCTCAAAAACAGTGGATCAATTTATCAGCTGAAAGCAAACCAATTTGGCCGAAGCCAACCCAATCATTATCGCAAACCAAATTCATAACTGTGCCGGTGTGCCACGATTTCGAGAGTAGCTACGATACGGCAGCTCACTTAGGGGTATACTGAAGAGCACATAGCCCAATCCAGAGTATGGCTGCGCCATCGCCGCCAAAGCCATGGGAAAGGGCAGGCGGCGTGAGTCCAGGTTAGTTGTCATGAAGCATATTGTTGCTTACAAGCCGCTGACCTATCATCGCAAAAGCTGTGGCACCTCCAGTAGGATTATCTAGCGGACCGTCTGCTATATCAAATCCGGCCTCCGCAATCTCATCTTCAACTATATCTACACCTGGCGCACCAGCGATACCAGAGCGACCGTCAACTCTCACATCCACAGTAAACCAGAATGCATCTACATACTCTCCCTACGGTGGTGGTGCGAATAGGTTAGGTGGAGTGGCGTCGCCATACGGCGGAATGGGCTCATCATACACATCTCCCTACAGCAGAATGGGAGGCATGGGTGGCTATGGATCGAGTATGTACGGCGGCATGGGAGGTATGGGAGGTATGGGAGGTATGGGAGGATATGGCTCGATGTATGGCGGTGGCATGGGCGGTATGGGAGGTTATGGCATGAATAGTATGCAAGGCGACCCAAACAGCATGACGAATGGCTTCACGCAGAGCACACAGGCCACTTTTCAGATTATCGAGAGTATAGTCGGTGCATTCGGAGGCTTTGCGCAGATGCTGGAGAGCACATACATGGCTACACATTCTAGCTTCTTTGGTAAGTTCGTCGGTGCTGACTTGAAGGATCAGTTCTAACTTTTGCAGCTATGGTTTCTGTAGCTGAGCAGTTCGGTAACCTACGAGATACACTGGGGTCGATACTGGGGATATTCACAGTGCTCAGATGGTTGCGGACGTTGTTCGCAAAGATCACTGGACGACCGCCGCCTGCTGATGCGACGGCACTCACGCCAAGAGCTTTCGCATCGTTCGAAGGCAGGAAACTCCTTCCTGATGGATCGCCATCAACAGCGCCAAAACCAAGCAAGAAACCATTCCTATTTTTCATGGCAGCAGCATTCGGACTACCATATCTGATGGGCAAGCTTATAAAAGCGATGCAAGCCTCACAAGAAGATCAAGAGAGGAAACGTCTTGCGGCGTCTGGGCAACTACAAATCGGACCAGATGGCCAGCCTATACAGCAGCAGCTAGATCCCTCGAAGTTGGAGTTTTGCCGAGTGTTATATGATTTCACGCCTGAATCAGGCGCTGCAGTGCAGGGTGTTGACCTCGAGGTCAAGAAAGGAGATCTGGTGGCGGTGTTGAGCAAAAGCGATCCAATGGGCAATCCGAGTGAATGGTGGAGATGTCGAGCCAGAGATGGACGACTGGGATATCTACCAGGCGTATACCTCGAGACAGCGAGACGGCCAGGACAGCCCATCGCAGCAATCAAGAGTACGAGCCAGAGCGGGAGCAGAACCAGTACTATGACTAGCGCAAGTGCTCTTCCTCCAGCAGTCGCAGGAAAGGCAGGCGATATGTCGGTCGAGAGCTTTCAGAAGAGCCAGTTCTACTCGTGATCTTAGCTGATGCCGATATGTATAATGAGATGGGCTCGATTTTAAGATAGAAAAGCTAATGGGAAGGAAGGAAGGCAAAGGTATAATCAGGCGTTGGAGAAGACTTTTCGTGTTCATAGCTTACCTATCACAATTTCAGCATTCCCAAGCGAGATGTCGCGCCATATATATTTCATACGTGCTACAATGCCGGTTTACTTTCAGCATCAAACCGGCAGAAAATTCTTGATCTAGGTGGTGTGAAAGAGCCTACTATTTAAATTTGTAGCTCTTAATTGCATCTTTCAGAAAGCAACGAATTTGGGAATACACACGATGTACTTTCGTGTAACAAAATTCAGAAAGCACATGATGGCCTCATGGTACAGATTCTCTATTCATGCCGGTGACCTGAGCGCCCCATTAATATGCGTTATCATCTATAGAGGCTCAAAGTGGATTCCCGATGCTCCTATGCACATTTCGTCGTGCTGAGCTTCTCTACCCAGATGCAGTCCCATATGCTCTATTTCAAGCCTTTGTCCGCAAGTTCCCATGCAGCTCGCAGCACTGATAGTCCGCCACCTTGCGTTTCCACAGTGCGGCCTCTATTCCTGTCATTCAGATCCTGAGCCCCAATTTCTCCCTGTGATATGATGCCGTCTTCGGCTCTGATCGATCGTTTCCCGTTGAGCGCCCAATTTTTCGGGACCCCTTGGTTCCTGTAGTCTACGGCTGAAGAAGGAATCTCTGATGTGATGTTCGTATCGTCTTCGGATGCAGTAGTGATTACGGAGGGAGCTCCCCACCACATACCGAATATGCCCACTGAGTTCTTCGTTTCCAATGCGGCTACTGCGTTATGTCGAATCCATGCTTTGTAACGACCACAGGCCCCAGCGTGTGACTTCACGTTGTCCTGGTGCGCAGGAGTGTCTGGGGCGGCTAGGACATCTGGCAAATCAACGCAGAATAGTGTCAAATGGTGGAAGAAGATCCCCTTGAAGGTTTGTCCATCCTGGGAACAATCACCAGAAGAGTCACAGGCATCTTCCAGAACGCCATCTCGACCAAGACCTCGCCACTTGTATAGTTTGCTTTCCATGTCTTGGCTGGCAGTGTTTGTTGCGAGGTTCCAGCCGGTGGCTGCAATGACGTTCTGAACTAGCTGATGGCCATCATGAATGTAGCTAAATGCACCTGTCGATTCATAGAGACCTCTTTGACCAGAAAGAATCACGCCTTGGTTGTAAGTATAGACCATTTCATTCCTCGCATCGCACCTCAAAGGCTTTGTCGAATTTGGCGGAAGGTTGTTTGACCAATTGGATACATGATATCCATCCACGTACAACCCCAGATAATCGGTCATGTTCGACGCAGTGAGCCACTTGTAGCCTTCCACCGCAGCTGCAAGGTATTTAGGATCTCGAGGGCTAGCTGGAGGGTAGCCAGAGGAGAGAGTATCGAAACCGAATGGAGATGCGTTTTCGTCCCCAGGAAAGTATAGATACATAGATATAGATGCGGATATGTACAGCTCGTTGGTAATCGCGTTCTTGTATGGCTCGAGGTAGGGGCTCCAGATCATCCCGCCGTCGCAGAGCTTCGTGTCCCAACCCGCACTCGCCAAATCCCAAAATATCCTCGCGCGATGAGCAAAAGCAGGTATGTACTGGGCACCATGCCAGAGAAACTGTCCTCCAGAGGATTTGTACTGGCTTGTGGAATGCGCGAATATGAATTTCAGCGCTTCGAGGTACTCTAGCACAACCCATAGCATGTCGTCATACGCTTCCTGGCGCAGCGCGAAGACATCCTGTCCAAAATACCCTCCCACTAGTTGCGAGAAGTACTTGTCGATCAAGTTTTCGATGTAGTCTGCATTATTGAGGCCCTCAGAATATTCGGACAAAGTGCTGAGAGCAGCGGCAATGTATGTGCCAATAATGGCACTGGTCCAATCTATAGACGTTGGCCATAGTCCTTGCCAAATTTCGTAGTAATCCTGCTGCAGCACATCTAGCGCATCTATGAAGGATGCAAGCATCGTAGAGTTCGTTGTTTGCAGTTCGGATATTAAGGTACCTAGAGGCTGCTGCCCTGATCTTACGCCCAGATCAGAGCCACAGACTATGCTAAACAGGAAGCAGGCACATAGTATCAGGAATGTAAGTTGACTTTTCCCCTTAGCATGGTGTGGTAGACTGGTCAAGTAGCTCATGGCTGGTCAACTAAGAGGTCTAAAAGTAGCGATAAAACACAGATGGTCATGGAGGATGTAGATACAACATTTGTAACTGTCTGGCTTTTGCTACAATGTTTCTGATGGGAGCAAGCAGCCTGTATATTGCAGAAATCACTTGGAACACAAGATGATGTTGAGTGCCATGGAAAACTTGCCAAGTATGGCTTGGCATTGCCTGAGTTTCACAATAACATGTAATATGAGAGATACAAACGCTTAGGTGAAGTTACAAACATGTGCATTCAAGCTGATAGCTCCCAGTAATAAAAAAATTTGAAATAGAAAGGTTTCTAGCTTTGTTACAGCGCAATGCCTCTACCAAGAATGCGTTCAGGTAATTATAACCTCTGCAGTCTACATCTAATGACCCAGCTGCCCAGACATGTACTCCGTAACATTGCTTCATACCATACACCATGACTCCCAGCTGTCATTATGCATCACAGAAACTCTTAACATCATGACCTTATCCACAACGCCCACAAGCTTATACAGAGATACAGATCCTTGACGCCCATAGCATGCAGAGTTTCCAGTGTGACGGGGAGATTCATTACTCCAGGCTGCGATATCACCTGCCTCTTCTCTTCTGGTGACATCTCAGCGAGACATTTCAGGAACCCTGTTACAACTGTATCCTGGTATGATCTCTTGATTGACTCTTCGTTCTGAAAATCCTCAAACTGCCATATATTGTCAACTGAAGTAGCAGGCTCCGAGCGTGCTTTGAATCGTATCCTGAGCGATTGCCGTTTCATCGTTGAAGCGACGATGCCAGTATTGAAGGAGAGATTTTTCAAGCCTGTTTCAGGCAAGCCAGTCTGAATGCAATAATTAGTTGTGCAACATGAAGACCTTGCGAGAAGTACGACAGCCTGTTGAACGTGTACAGTAGTCGCGCTACCGCAACGCAACTACCTTTTGCTTCCGGGCGGATCCACCAAAGGGTGGACTTGGTTATTTGGGACAGACATATCCTCTTGCATTATTAAGAGATTCTATTGGCACAGGTACGAAGTGGGTTGTGACAATATGTCTTTTACCATTAGGGCCAGAATGTCAGAGGTGTGGTCGCAGTCTGTTTATCTATATGCCGCTTCCGCCAAGCGAGGTAGCCGGCCGCCAACATGCTCACCCACTCCAACATGGTTACGTGCTCGATGCACTTCTACACATACCTGAGCTGGTATTGGTATTCCAACAGATTCTAGTAACTATATTGAAACGAAAGCACCCGGGCCTAGAGAATCACAGTGGCTTCGCACAATCTCACTGAGCGGAAACCGGCAGTCCAATGGTCAGGCCGCTGCTTCTGCATACCAGACGATGAGGAGGAACAAAATCGTAATTATAATTATAATAACGGCTAGTGGGTATCTTCGACATGAAAGCATGTGTGCTACATATCACTAGACTAGGTAGATTTGATACTGATTCACCCAAAACTTTAGCCATGCTTTCCTTAGACATTGATGGCGTGGGTAAGGTTGGCGACCAAGCTGACAGCTGTGTAAGTTGAATTCTAATTTCTACGATGTCCGAAACTAGATAAAGAAAGCCGGATTCATCTTCATTGGACCTACCGCTGGTAACCTAAGCATTGTGATGACTTCATTTTGGTTCATTTCTCTTGGTAGCTACTGCAGAGCTTGCAGAAAATCCTACGATGAGGATGGTGTTGGTGCGTTGGATACAATTGCACTACTCTACAGGATCTGAAGGTCGCCAGATTAAATGGCAAAGAAAGAGCAGGATTTTTGCTAAAAATACAACCTGAGTAACATGGCAGTCTACAAATGCACCAATGAAAGAGTAAATGCTCTTTCAACATATCAATTAATATGGTAGGTAGGTAGTAGACAATCAGCAAGCAGTCCATGGAAACCTACTGTCTATGCAGAAGTAGAAAGATGTGAGACTTGTGAAGATGAAATCATTCTGACGATGTCAATCAATAGGCCGTAAGTAATGAAAGTCTTGATCATGTGAATTCCAATGATTTTCTGTCTTGCCTGTCATTTGTTGGCAGCGGCTAGGTAAACGTTAGCGCGGATATCCGCCAACAGGTAACACAAGGCACCACTTGGAGCATCAGTGCAGTGCAGTGCAGTGCTCCACTTCGTCAGAGGCAACGACAGCTCTCTATCAATCGCAGGCAACACATCTGCCTTTATATACTCTTCGTATCCGACACAGTCTGCGAGTCAATAAAGGAGCAGCACATTCACCAATGAACCCGACGCGGCAGACTCATTACGACGCGTAATCAGGCTACAAATTCACTGCTGCATACATTACCTTCCTCCGTGGCCTCGTTCCTCATCTCTTCACTTCCTTTGCAGGGTCCTATCTACCGACTTGCAGAATGAGTCTGCACATGAATGTAAGTCTATGGAATGGTGTAAATTGGCTAAGCTAACTTCATCAGATCTTCCGAATACTGGGCGATGTGTCCCATACATTATCGAAATGTATACTCATATGGGCGATTCACTCGAACTCAAGCGCAGAGGGGGTTTCTCTCATCACACAGGTCTTCTATTGCATGGTCTTCCTCTCGCGGTACTTGGACTACTTCAGCGCATGGCATCTGAGTGCGTGGAACAACACTCTAAAGACTTTCTACATCCTTTCATCAGTCTATATCATTGCGATAATGCTTCGGGTATACGCAAGAACACGAGAAAGAGAAAAGGCGTGGAAGCTGGGAGGAGCTTGTTTAGCAGGCAGCGCAATTCTTGCACCAATGTTGATGCTGATTTTCCGATCGAAGAGTGATGAATTCCAAGGTTGGAGCTTCACAGAGGTACACTAGGCTTCCAGTCTTTACTGCAAAATACTAATTGACTGCCTCAGGTGTCTTGGATATTCTCAATCGTACTTGAATCAGTATGCGTACTACCGCAGCTTCTGTTGTTAAGACAAACAACTGTGCCTACTGTGATCGACTCCTTCTACCTCCTGACATTGGGTTCGTATCGCGGATTCTATATTCTCAATTGGTTTTTGAGAGAACTAGATACAAATAGCCGGAAGCCCGATGCCCTCTCCGTTATATTCGGAATAATACAAACTGCATTCTATGTGGATTTCGCATGGGTGTATTACAGCAGACAACGGGTGAAGCTGAGGCACGGTGGTCTCGTTGACTCCGATGATCTGCGGAGTGGTTGGTTGTTGCGGAGAGTGCTAGGACACAAATCTGTGAGCGGCGGCCTTGATGAAGGAGATGAGGAGAGCTCCCCAGCTCTTGGGTCAGGGAACAGATCTGCCACAGGTCGAACAGCTTCTAAATGGGGCTCGCGTGGTATCTCAGTTAGTGCTGACAATGGCGTCTTGGAAGATGAAGATGCAAGACAGGATGACTTCACTGAACAGGAAGAAGGCATCATTACTGGTAGGACAGAAGGAGACGAGGATGCAAAGATGCAGGATCCCGACGAGTTGGCAAAGATATTAGAGGGTGAAGGTAGTGATGATGATGGTGTTCTGCCCAGTAGTACATCTGGAGGAGTCAATGGGGTGAAGAACGGGAGCGAGTGGCATGACTAAGAGCAAGGCGTGGATTATCATATACAGAGCTATCGTGCTGTAGCTGCACCAGTGGGAGTCAGAATTCGTGGCTCTAGAAATAGGCGAGGAAATTCAAAATTCGAAAGATGTAGACACGTGATCATTATTCTAAGTACACTATAACATTACCATTTAACCTCTTTGATAGCCTTTCCTTTATTTTTAGTAAGGCGAATGCGTTGAGTAGGCATGTCAGAAATGCGTGAGCGTATCTCTAGTGTTATTTTGTCCCACTCCTTGAAGAGATTTTTTCATCCCTTCGTCTGTCCAAAAAACTCTCCGGCCTAACCTTTGCTTTATTGTATTCCAAGTAGCCACAGTTCAATTTAGATCTGGACTCTGGGCAAGATGTCTGAGATTCTCGGCCCAATTCGCGTCTTTTAAAGCCCGTGCGAGACCAGAAGTACGCATGCCGTGAGAAGGGTCGCCATCCTCCTGTAAATAGTACGACTTACTGTCTTGGAGGCGACAAGAAGTGACTGCGTTACAATATATAGGTAGTAAACGCTCCGTACAGTACTTTTGAGTCATATGGTTGCCCAAGACTTTCTTCTCGACCTTATGAGGTCGGGTAGCTTCCATTTCTTTCGCTCTTTCTTCATATTCCTCCTCGTTTTCAGTCGTCGGACGACGTCGAGGCTGCGTACACATAGGGGGCTGTTCGACTGAGTCTTTTTCGTCGCTATAAAACTCAAACTTCTCGGATTTTCCCCACCAGTCGATCCAAGCTGCAACATGGAAAGCCGAGCCTCTTTTCTCCTCGTTCTATAATATTTTCGTCGCTGTAGCCGGTACCTTCTTCTCGTAAGATACCACCAATAACTTGCGAAGTAGGATCGACGTTCGTACATAACTTATTGGCAAGAGTGGGGTAGGCCGGGGTGGGGGATGTGCAAGTCGCAGCTCGGAATGGCGCAATACTCACTTAGTTCACTTCATTGCCGCAGATGTAAATCGCCCTTTCTTTCTCAATGTTCCTCCTGTACATAAATCTACTGCTGCCCGGTGGCTGAACGAATGCGATGTCATTCAAGACCTTTCACATACTAGATCTCTCTCTAGCTAGAGACCCAACTACGAAGCCGCAGTTCTTAAATGATTTGCGTCATGCTCTGCTGGAAGTCAGCTTTTTGTACCTCGAGAATGTCGGAATACCCGAAGAGCTTATACAGGCTGTGATCAGAGAGGGCATTGCGTTCTTTGATCTGCCGGATGTAGAGAAATACGAACCTACGCTTTCATGGACGTAATGGCAAGTTCTGACTTACTCCAGACTCAAGATTGAAATGAAGAACGTCCTCAGCTTTCTGGGATGCTCGAAATTGGTTGCCGAGATCACCAAGTTCGAGATCGATCTTAGAGAGCAGATCGATCTATCTACAGACCATCCAGTCCGCAGACCACATCAAGCACTATATTGCAACCTCTTCGCTCCTACGCAGTGGCCGTCCGCATCCTACCTGCCTAAATTCAAGCCTGTTTACTCGGAAGATATAACGAAGATGGGAGAGATAGGCATATTCTTCACTTCTCTCATATCACAAGCCATTGGCCTTCGACCGGATGCGTTCAACAAGTATTTTGACAAAGATCAACATCATAAGTTAAAGATTGTCAAGTACCATGATCTTCAGGAGTTAGGATTGGACAGCAAAGGTCAGGTTGTTGGACCACACAAAGACAGCATGTTGACGAGCTATCTCTTGCAAGTCACAGAGCATAAGGGACTACAAGCTCAGAATCTACGGGGGGAGTAGATCGACTGTCCACCTATAGACGGAACGTTGGTAGTCGCCATTGGCCAAGGTATGGAGGCTTTCACGCAAGGTGTTTGTATGAGCACTACACATCGCGTGCTTTCGCCTCCTCCCGGATCTGGTGCTCGCTTCTCTGTTCCTTTCTTCCAAGCCTTGTCTCTAGATGCAGAGTTTGCAGAGCTCAATGACCTTGATAATGGTGGTGATGTTGGTCGTATTCCGGAGAAGGCCAAGGACATACGGAGGCAAATAGTCAAGCACAATGGTGATCGGCTTGACGACTGTGAGTTCACCTTCCAAGGTGGCGGCGTTGCAAAGACCTTGGGAGAAGCTACTTTGAGGAATCGAATCAAGAGCAATCCAGATGTTGGGGAGAGGTGGTACCCTGAGATTTTGAAGGAGATAAGGGCTCTCGAGGCGAAAGAGAAGTACTCCGAGATTAGCGTCTGATGCCACCGGATGAGACGAATATTAAGGCTATGTAGACGGCGGAAAGATGATGGAGGATACATTCTACTCATACCAGGCATGTTGGTCACCAGTGTAGTCTAAAACCTCCAGAACTCAACACATCTCTCTTCCCAACGTTCGATAAACGTCGAGGAAAAGTGTTGAGGGACTCGCAGGCGTGTCTGTCGCAGAACCAGGATACAACCGTTACTCTACCTTAGGTGTGTCTTGTTTTTCACCCCCGCCATCTTTCGAATATTTTTCTGCGTGACTACTAAAAACCACGCAAAGACATGGACGTTGGCCACTGATTACGTAGTGGTTAGAGAAAACTATAGCTATGCCACACAGTATCTCCCATGGAGGACACTGTCAAGAAGTCCATTAACATTTTCCTCGAAAACATATCACGAATACTTGATTCACAACCATTGACAATTGACAAGTGCATGCCAAGCCGCAAACGCACCTCAAACCTTTACCATCACATAAAACACAAAACACAGCATACTCACCACTACTCCAACAAACCCCAAATGTGTCGCTAAATCAATTATTACTTCGTCAGCTGTGGCTGTTACAACAGTCTCCAAGTTAAGGTTAGATAGATACTTCAGACAGCCATCATTCGCAACCAGCTGCCTAAGATTCACTGATGTAGAGGTTGCCAGAAGTCATGGCAGATGCCGAGAATGCACTGAGGACTTGCTGCTGATGGGAGGCAATGATTGGGATTATGAGGGTGGACGACATGATGAGCCTGATTCTGACTAGCTCTGGGAGTGACGTTAAGACGTGATTGGCTTTGGAATCTGGGAGCTTCAGAGAAAGAATCGTGTGAGCTATATTGCGGAGCTGTTGACGGCTAGTCATTCAAACTGTTGGAAGTCACTACCAAGCAGCAATAGCCACCCCTTAAGTTAAGCAGTGGAATTTAGCCTGCATTCGGTATCTTGGGGCATCAAAAATACTGTAGATATCATGATCTGAATGAATCTTCTGCATTTCTTAATTAAACAATACTAACTTATCCTTCTTTGCAAGTACTATATCGTCAGCAGTCGAAACTTATAGATCAATATCTTCAATATCAAGTCCGTAGACTTATCTTCCAATCACCGGGTATCTAAACTGCACAATGCCAATGCCAATGCCAGAACCACATTAGAAACCGTGTCTGTCCCATCACTATCTCAACATTAGGTATGAATAACTAAGCATCTGCAAAGCAGCTTGCTCATTCAGTACTCGAGGTCTTCTTGCCCCATCCTCCCCAAAAGCCACCAGGTGAGGCACTCGCTGGGGTCTGAGCACTTACGGCCGGACTTGGTGCGTTTGTCCTCTTCATCAGATTGGGTTGGCTCGGACTGCTATTATGTCTCAGCGCCACACCATCGCCCTTCATTCCCAAGAGTTTACGCATGCCCTCCAGCTTTGCCTTTGCCTCCTCAGCTTCCTGTTTCGCTTCTGCTTGTGCAGTCTTCGCCTGCACGAGCTCAAGGACTAGAGAATCAACATCAACATCTTTGGCTAGTTCTGGCGGGGTCGTTACATCAATGGGTGTTATATTGATGCTTGCGAAAGACTGCGAGCGATTGAAGTGGTTGTGGTTTTGGGCCTGAGTGTTGATGGCTATGGCAGCCGTGTTCAGGCTGGACGTTCGCTTGCTGAAAGCGCTTTGACCAGCTTTGGAATTTGATCTTACAAGCCTCAGTTCTCTTAAACCTCCGGTTGAGTGACCTGAAGCTCTCCGCTCTGGTTCTGGCCATTCACGAGTGTCAGAGCTGGCAGTGGGCGTCTTTTTCACCCTGAAATCATGAATCTGTTTCTCTAGTCGTTGTTTTTCTTGGTGGGCGTTGCGAATATGAGTGTGTCCTTCTCGCACCTGATCTTTGAGATTCGCAATTTCTTGCTCGTGGTCACTGAGACGTCTGCTAAAGTCCTGGATTTTCGAAACCTCGTTGATAAGCTGCTCTTTTGAGCGAGCCAATTCTTCCCGGAGCTGAGATTTGGACTGTAGCATAGATGTGCGACGATTGCTGGGCACGCTATCAAATTGTGCTTCGAAATTTTCAAGAACAGAAAGCAAATCGATCATTTCCACGGGGCTTGTCTCTCCATCAAGATGCCCAGAGTCTGTAACACCCGCCGATTCAGCTAGCGGAGTGTCACCATTCTGGTCAGATGCCTCCACACCCTCTGCGAGAGCCCCGTCCAACTCTTCCGCATCTCCAGGTCTGGACTGGACTGAAAGCTCCGTGGTTTTTAGGACGTCAAGCAATGACTTTACTGCTGAACGGTCCTCTTCACGCTCTTCCCTCTCTCTTTGCAACTGCGTAGCAAGAATTGCATGGTCTCTTTGCATTTCACTGAGAGCTGTCAGGAGGTCTTCAATCTGGCCATGCAGATTTCTGTCCTTGTTCGACTTCGTCGTAGCATGAACACCGACGGACTGCACCCGGATCGATGACGCATCTGTATGGGACGAATCGCGAGATATGCTGGTGGTGTCTGTGGAAGCGCTCATTATACTATCAGACCCTGTTCCTTCCGCAGATGCCAGTGTGGCAATGCTTTGTTTGCTTGGTGTTCGTCGCAGGAAGCTCATCGGGCGAGAAGGAGCGTTGATATTTGGACTGAGGCTTACAGATTTCGTGCTCGAATTCGATCCTGCCCATAGACGGCCGAGGAAACTTGATGCGGTGGTACCCACCGTTTCCGACGGGGCCGCGTCAACCGTTTGCAAGTTTTTGAAACTGATTTCCAATGTCTGAAGACTTTCGTGAGTGACCACCCCAGTAAGACTGACGAAATCATTGACGAAGTCGTCAGCATTGTAATGGTAGCAGTCCCATAATCCTCTGGACAGAAGGAGTTGCATGACATCTTCGAATTCTGTGCACGCTAGAATCTTCTCTTCGTTTTTCCGCATCAAGGAGAGGGCCACCCGCATTATCGTCTCAGAAGCGCCTTCTGCGAAAATGACATCGTATATTCGGAAGAGCATTGGTAATGGGCAGGTCACTCCAAAGAAGGAGAGGAACCATTGGGAGACATACGCTGGCTCGATCTGAAGAAAGTCGAGATGATTCGACAACACAGGCATGTGCTCTTTGAGGAGTTCTCGGAATTGGTAGATACGAACATGGAGACCTGATAAGTCTGGGAGAAAGCAATTGCGCAGGTCATAATGTTCCATGAGCCTAATCATTGTTAATGGACACATTTATTATACTGGAGCAGCATTACATCTTACCTGACAAGTATGCAGAAGGCTTGCTTTTCACCCATATGCATTAGCAGAGGGCCGACAAGAAATCCTAGCCCTTGACAGTAACCAATCTTGTGATCATAAAGACTGAAACACTTGAGAACTCTTCCAAGCATACGCTGGCCATCACCCTTCGGGTCACGGAACATTTCCACGCCTGGAAAACTCCTCCCCAAATCTTTGCCAATTATTCCATCGTATGGACTCGATTCCAGGCAGAGCCTATCGAATTGGTCTTCCAGCAGTCGATCTCTCGCCCCGGACATGCTCTGCCAAACAACTCCTCTTAGCGGTGGTGGTACACCGCTTCGTATCTTTTTCGACAGCAAGGTGGGTAGACATTGAGCAGTACGAGTGTAGTCTTGCACCAAGGCAGCATAAAATTCGAGGTCCGTCATTGGTGGTGCAGGTATCATGGAATATCTTAATGCCAAGGGTGTTGGACCATTGACTAGTCTTTTGAGATGCTGTATGCTCGGAGGCCTCGACTGTTGCACCAGTTCGTCTACTTGGGGAGACTTGACCAATCCAGATTTGGGATTCGTGGCTAGGAGATTATTTTCCTGCTCAAGTCTTGCTAGTAGTAGTGCAGTCGACTGAATTGTTTGTTAGCATGAATCCGGCAGATTGATGGGTGTACTGACGTCGTCGGAGCTTTCGTCTCTAGGTTCCTGATCCTCGGTTTTCTTCAACTCCTCCCAGTTGACCTCGCCCATATCGGATTCGGAGCTATCGCTCCCTCTCCTGCTCTCTCCATTCGCTGACGCTGTTGACCCAGACCCCGAGGGGCTAGTCACCTCGCCATTTGGAGCAACCATCATGATCCTGGGACTCTGTTCCTCCTCATCTGGTATGTATTTGTCGCCTGTCGATATTGTGACTTCTTGTGTATGGCTTCGTTCCTCGACGAACTCGTGGGGTCCAAGTTCTGAACTACCACCTGGAGCAGGAGGTTCGGAGAGTCGTACGGTGACCATAGAATCATGGGATTCTGGCTTCGCATCCGTGGTGGCTTCGGCTGGTGAGTCATCCACGAGCTCTGAATCAACGTCGGCCTCTGAATGTAATTTCCCTTCTGGAACGCTCATATCGACGTGTGGAATGCAGTTGTTGGCGCTGCCTTCCTATTGCGTCCTCTGTCTTCAAGGGGCTCTTTCCTACAGCGACGCCGCGCAGAACAGAGCCTTGTTGGAAGAATGACTGGAGTATGTTGCAACCTTCAACTGCTAGGACGAAGCTTGTAAAGGACCGCTTACTATCGAGAGAATGTAGCAACGAATGGATGGTAGTTCATGCAGACCCTGTGCTGCAGAATATAATTAAAAGAATGGCAGACGCTCTTCTCCAACGGCAACTCAATATACACAATATCAAATCATTTCGGTTCCCAACGTGGGACAGGACGGGCAACAAGGAGTATGGGAAGATTTCAAGAGAGTTCAATGAACACCAAGTTGGGCAGGGACCCTCTGATTTGATTATGGACCCATTTGGTTAAGGGGCGCAATAGATTTCATTGGATGGCAGAAAACGCGTTGCACCATCACAGCTTAAGAGGCTAGTGTAATATTCATGCAATGGCACGTGATTTACTGTGCACCACAGTCTTTCTGTTTACAAGACGCGTTTTCACTGCTCGGTTGACCAAAGAACTATTTTTTGGGGATCCATTTGAATGTTGTATCAGAAAAGTGCTATGTAACATTGTAGACCTTCTTGCCCATTAGGTCATATGCCTATCCCTGAGGTAGTAAGTATACCTTCCTAAATCCTCTTCTCGCAACCTCCACAAGTGTATCCTCTACAAATATTCCATTTGACCTAGCACTTTAAGCACACGTATTAGCCCGTTTGTGTACCAACAGCAAGCCGGACGCTAGCTTTAAGTGTGCCATCTCGTAAAACTGTATCAAAACCCAGCTATTACGAGAGACAGAGCAGTGACCCAAGTGCCGAAGTACACAATCAAAGGGCGGAGCCAAGGATACCTTTTCGTTCAGCTCTGGGGCAACGAGTTCTTTGTGTACACCTTATTCGTGTCTATGTTGGAAATCAATATGTCATCTTCACGTCTTCATCCCTCAGCGCCTCAGGTTTAAGGTTGAATTTTTGCCGAGACAAAAGTTTATCGAGCCCGAATATGTAGCCAGGCGCCAGTATCGTAACGGGTGAGAGGAATCACTAGAAGCTCAGCATAAGGGACCTTTCGTATCCAATGAGCTACAGGTGTGAATTTGTAGAGTAGAGAGCATTGTACGGTGAAGGCCGTGTTGAATATGCCAAAGAGATCCAAAGGGGAAGTGAAATAACTCGTCATCTCTATTACAGAGAGCAGTGTAGCAGGGATCCAAACCTACAGAACCGTACGGAACTGTGTAAGATATTGCTATTAAATCGATCTCCGCTGTATGCTCCTCCTGTATATTCGTAGACGTGGTTGTGCAATGCCAATTGTTAGGTGAAAACTCTGGTTTGGAGGCGGAATCGTTCAAATTGCTGTATATGTTGAGTCGAAGCACTGCTACCTTATACTGAATGTTTATTGAGCCAAGAACAGCATGGCAGATCCTGCTGAATAATGGAATAGTGCAGTTCGCTAGCGTAAAGATGCGAAAGTTGTCACAGCAAGAGCTCTAAGCCCGAAAACCCCCTAGATACTGTCTGCAGTCCCTCAGCAGAAGTGAATAGACTCCTCTACAGTCTTGGAGAGACTGGCTGGCGTTTACAGCTAGCACCAACGTGAAGGTGAGAGTTTAACTTTGCAAGCCAAAGAGCTATTATTTACCTGCTTGGACCTTAAGACTCCTTCGCTGCTAATTCTTGCCCTTTCTAAAGTTCTTAGGAAGTGTATATCTTGGCACATTCTATTCTAATTTTGACTAGTCCCCCCCCTGCCATGCATTTTAGAAAACGACATTAAAATAAAAATCACCTGTACTCAGTACTCTGTAGAGAAAATTCACCTTACCCTCATAACATTATCAACACCACAGTATATCTGGAGGGTTATTGGCATGTTGGCAATCCCTATTCTTGGTTCATGAGGCCACCACCAACCAAAGCCAACATGCAAGTAGTACTGATCTATCCTATCTATGTAGGAGATGTCTTCCATGTTTGGCAACGCTCTGTGAGTTCAAGCGCGCTTCTGCCATCTTGTTATTTTCTTTCTTGCTTTGTGCACTTTGCTATTCTATTATATTACCTGAACAAAGTGCAGAAGATGAGTACTATTGCCTGTATATGCGTTGAATAAGGTGTTTGCACAGCACTATGGCATCTTGACAGCCGAGGTCTAGTTGCCAAAAGCTTGAAATCTTCTCACTGTCATTTGACTTCTTTGATGTACTGACTTTCAGCTTTTGTTGAGTGATTCAGATGGACTCATAAACAGTTGTGTGTTTGTAGGACACAAGGGTCGATGACTCTGGTGATAATGATTGTCATTATTGTCTGGCGAAGTCAGTTAGCAAATGATCTCCTGGGGACCTCTCATGGAGTACAAGGACGTGCTAAGCTAATATATATATATATATATATATGTGGCATACTCTCAGTATGCAATTCTGATCCAGAAAGGGTGTACTGGTAGCTTACTCTGTTCACGCCATTCCGAGGGAGCGCAATTGATGACTTTGAAATAAAACGCAAGGAAAACAAGGAAATCATGTAATCCCAAGCTTCAATCAGGCGTCAGACGTATAAGTTTGCTAGGGAGATAGATGTAATGTGTCTATTTATTGTGTTCTTTATACTGAATTAAGGCAAGAGCCAACTGTATTCAGAACAATTTACCGCAATTCATTCAAGGTATCCTGCATTACCATCATTTTCAGGACTTAGCGAGCTTTTAAGTATATATCCTCCCAGGACTTAACACTCTACTTACCAAATATAACATCTCGGACCCTGGTTTCCACAAACAAGTTGCCAGAGTACCCCTTACTGTAGTTAGCAAGAGCGTATAGAATAACGACCCAAGATGGTCAAACCAAAATCTACCAGCTGTACAAAAAAGATGGTGATATTGGCACTGATTGAGCTGTTATTACTGCAAGAAGGCTGTGCTATAAATCCCCGGCACTATCTATTGACAAACCAGCTACAAAATATCCTTGGCTGAAGGGAAGAGAGAAAAGAAGCCCTCAAACCAGGGGCGGTCACTCGGAATTATCGCATAATCTCTGGTGAGCTACTGTCGGTCGCACGGTCCATTGCAAACGACGAACAGGTAAGTCACAAATCCAGATGTCTCTACGTGTTCTAACACACTGCCATCAGCCCCTAGCTTGCCTCGTAGTATCAAACGACTTATAGAGCAAACCATTGAGATCAGAGGACGATATCACGCATACTTTCAGAAAATTCACCCGGATGATCCCTCAAACGACACGCACAAGCATTTTATTCAGGTACTAGAGGAAATACTGCGACTTTTGGGCGAACATACGATAGTTCCGCCGTTGTGTCACGATTCCAAAAATCACGTTACTTGGTTTTTTTAGGCTCAGTAGCAATGCTACATTAGAGCCCGGGGAAAGAATTCTGTACACACTATTGGTTCGTTACCTACAGGGAGAAGCGAGCCAGGGAATTGTCAGGATGGCTAATATCACTGGACTGCTGGCCGTGCTAGCCAGGCTAGCACAGCCAGCACAGGAAACCCTCTTAGTATATAGTGTTTGTAGTTTCCATAGTTAGGAGCTTCATGCTTGAATTACCATAGCTTTGTTTACCTCACAGTTTACCCAGCTTGTAACGAAACCGCTTCCACGTGATTCACTCAATTGATACTTGCCTCTTCATTTCTATATCAACGCAACGTTGCTTCCAGCGAGAAGTTCAGTTGAGTATTCCCACCCAAATACTAACTGAAGTCTAGAAAGTGACATGTTGATCCAGCCTCATGTTCAGATACGGGAGTATAAACGGACGCGATTGTAAACACTCTGGAGTAATCCAGGTGACAACACCAAATGGCTGTAAATGATAAAATCACATCAATATTTAGGATATGCCTATACCTTTATGAAGGTCTTGACTTACATTGACTACATAATATACATTCTAGGAAAGTAAAAATCATGCCCAGAACACCATAGGATATTGTTCATTGAAAAAGAGAAAATGTCCTTCCTCAAAATCCCCTACCACTTCCAAAGGCATACATACCAACCCAATCATAAAACGCCAGGCTACCAAATGCCGCCTATTTTCCCCAAAGCACACCACCAGCTATTCGCTATCATCAAAATCATCCTCGCTAGGCTCATCCTCTACGACTGCTGAAGCGTCAAAATCATCCTCATCCAGACTCTCGTCAGAATCAGAGTCTACATAGACAGGAACGTGCTTTGCCTTAGTAACTGCAGCACGTGCCGGTCGACCGTGCCTAACACGTTTGGGTGCTCTGTCGACTTCGTCGTTCTCATCGTCGCTGACTACTTTCTTGACGTTCTTGGCTGGCACCTTCTTACCAGATGCTTTCGACTTCACTGCAGGCTTAGGAGCATCACTCATGTCCTCATCGTCACTGATGACAGGCTGTTTGGCAGCAGATCTAGCCTTGGCGATAGCGACGGGTTTTGGCGGTGGTGAATCGTTCATCTCAATATCAGACTCATCATCGTCACTGATAACGTTGTCTCGCAGTGGTGCCTTCTTTGTTACTTTCGGAGGTGGGGAGTCGTTCATTTCAATATCGGATTCCTCATCTGCGCTAAATGCATCTTTCTTTAGGTTCAGCTTGCTTTGCTTTGCTGCATAAGCCTTAGCAGCAGGAGAAAGCACCTTAGGCTCAGCAGGTTTGAGCATCTCAACGAGAGCAACAGCTTTTGGCTTCGCACCGCGCTTAGCAGTAGCTGGCGCAGGAACCTTCTTTGTGACTGGAACAAGGTCGTCGTCGGACAAAAAGCTGTCGAGGTTTGTTTCGCGTGCTGGTGGCGGCTTGTGAGGGGAAGACTTCGCCAGCAGCTCGTAGTTCGTCTCATCGCCAGCTTCATCATCGAAGACACGACTGGCCTTCGACTTGATCTTTGGCAGCCCGGCACTGCTTGGCGGTCTGTCGCCGGCTGGCCGTGAGGCTGACATGGCAAAAAGCGACAATCTTCCATTCGCAGCGTCTCCACCTCCAATTCCTTTCACCATATCTCCAACATCACCAAGGAAGTTACCATCATCGCTCTCAGAATCATCTTCTTCAACCCACTTTTTTGGTGCTGCAGCTGCGGTCCGCTTTGCTCTACCATTCGTGCGAACTGGCTGCTCACTAGGCGCCCGAGATATCTGCTTACTTGGCTCTGTGATTGCAAGTTCAGCGAAGTCATCGTCTGACAGGCCTGAAGCTTCTTCGGCACCATCAGATCCATATGGCTTCGTTGGCTTAACTTTGACTCCATTTGGCTTGAGCAGGGCACTGAAGTTAGGATGAGGCTTTGGCTCAACCTTGACAATACCCTTATTAGGATTAGGGGCAAGTGCTTGAGCAAGACCAGATTTGGTTGACTTAGTTGCCTTAATCGCCTTTGATTTAGTTGGGTTGAAGTCATCATCCTCCTTCTTGACACGACCTTTAGTGGTTTTTCCAGCGCCAATTTTTCGTGATGCACGACGGCCTCTGCTGCGGATGTCCTTCTCCAAATCGTCATCTTCCTTGATCTGAGTGTCCCATTCTAGAACAAATTCATCCAGATCCTGGCACCAGAGATCCTTTTCGGATAGTAGCTGGAGAGCGTCGTGCTCCTCTTTCTTGGCGTGCATCTGCTGTTTGAGTTTATCAACACGTTCCTGTGTCAGTGACCAGATTGGTAGCTAGCACGAGTTAGACTGAACCAAGATGGCGAAAATTATGATCCACTTACCCCCAGTAAGTAATCGAAGTCACGGGCACCAGAGTCTTCGTCAGCTGCGATTTCATCGTCGTTCTCGACGACGTCTTCTGTCTCCCCAGCACGCTTAGCTTCAGCGATTTTGGGAAAAGCCTCATATTTAGCTTGGCGAAGTTCTGCAACAAGTACTGGCTTCTTTTTTTTGGAGACTACGAGCTTATTCTCGATGATCTCCATGACGAACCTAGCTTGGTTTTTAAGTTTGCGATAATCAGTATGAATCTTTGCAAGCCAGTGTTCCTACGCAATGAATTAGCCTTGATGTTCGTAATGAACAGTAGTTCATGCCAACCTTTCTCTTAGTATACATCATCATTCGGTAGCCATAGAACTCTTCCATGATATCTTCCACTTTCTCATACTTCCGGATTCGTCCTTGAAGATCAAAAGCAACAAGATTAGACGTAGCGACGGTCTTGTTTAGCTTGAACTTCTCGGCTAGCCCTTCGTTCAGAGCCGCCTTCATGTGCTTCTCATCAAGTTGAATAATGAAGTGGACAGTCTTGTGATCGTTAAACTCCTTGTAGTCCTTAATGAAAGATGGGACCTTTTCGGCTTTGATAATATCTTCAAGTCTAGCCTTGAAATCATCGGTCCAAACTCGAATTGGCAGCTCGGTAATTTCGACCTCGTTCTCTCCAGCCTCACGTATGAAGCCGTTGAAATTGAAGCGATTTGGGCCAGCTTCTTCAGAAGTACCCTTCCACCCACGGAACCAGGGCGTCATGCTTACGAAAGGCTCTTCAAAGCCGTTCTGGCTTTCCAACCGACCCATACGTCGTTTGAGATTCTCGACGACGTGCAGAGGATGATAATTTGGAATTGAGGTACTCCAGCCGGTACCAATACCATCAGCACCATTGATGAGAACCATCGGAACCACAGGAGAATACACCATAGGCTCAATTTGACGGCCATCATCTGTATTATACTCCAAGTTGGGCTCATCAAGCGCAGAAAAAACACGTCTGGCAAAAGGCGACAGTCTGGTGAAGATGTAACGAGGACTAGCAGCATCGCTGCCACCTGCCAATCGAGTACCGAAATTTCCACTAGGCTCGAGGCAGTTGATATTGTTGGATCCGACATATGTCTGGGCAAGGCCGATTATAGTTTGTTGCATAGAAGTTTCACCGTGGTGATATGCAGTATTCTCCATAACATAACCAGCGAGTTCGATGACTTTGGTATCCTTCTTGAGATTCCTCTTGAAGGCGCCATACATGACCTTACGCTGCCCAGGTTTGAGGCCGTCGATGACCGAGGGAATAGAGCGGAGATTGTCCGCCATGCTGAAAAGAATGAGTTCCTTGTTGACAAAGTTGTTGTATGTGATTGTGCTCGTCGAGTGGTCAAGAAATGTTCCTGGAACGAAATTCCCGAGCCAAGTCTTTCTCTGATCGGCCTTCTTCTTGGAAAAAGCCAGGTCGATCATCTCTTCTTCCTCTTGCTTCATCGTCTCGAACTCTCTGAGATGTACATCAAGGTTTCCAAAGTACACTTGAGCGTCTTGTGGTGTGCTGGTTCCCAATCCCTTGAAGTATTTGTGGCTCCAACCTCTCTCATGGGCATGTTGCTCCTTCCACTCCTCATACTGGGGCATAGTAAAGAAAGATTTCGTGCTCAGCGGCTTCTTGGGGTTAGGACCCTTCCAAACCTTCACAATGGGCGTGATGAACTCTCGGAAAAAGTTGGGCATCTTCAGCAAACTTGGGAATTGCACCTGCAGGAAATTGATCAAGAGACCCTTGATGTGGCTTCCATCGTGATCTTGATCCGCCATGATCATCAGATGGCCATATCTTAGCCCCATTGAATTTTCATACGACTGCTTATGCTTCAGACCGAGAAACTGTTTGATGTTCTGTATTTCGGCGTTCTTCGATATCTGGTCGATAGATGCATCTCGAACATTTAGAAGCTTACCTCGCAGAGGAAAGACTCCAATACGATCCGGGTCAAGAATAGCTCGGCCAGCAACAGCTAAGCCTTTAGCAGAATCTCCTTCAGTCAGAATCAGAGTACATTCATGCCCACGCTTGGTACCAGCCAAATTGGCGTCTACCAGTTTCGGATTGCTCATACGAGACCGCTTATTTCCGTCGCTCTTGGCCAGAACTTGGTCAGCTTTCGCTTGAGCAAAGTTGAGAATGTTTTGTACTGCGTCTGTTTGGCCAATTGCCTTCAGAAACTTGTCGGTGAGAACGCATTTGCTTCCAAATTGCTTTGGCTTGGTCGTGAGTTGCTCTTTTGTTTGCGATGTGAAGGCCGGGTTGGTGATGAGGGAGTTGACGAAGAGGAAGATGTGGTTTTTGATCTGGTTGGACTTCAATGTAGCACCTTTCGCGTTCTTCTTCTTTACAACGTCCGTCAGTTTCTCTACGATCTGGTCCGCGATATAGTTGACATGAGTGCCGCCGGATGTTGTTGCAATGGAGTTAACAAACGAAACTTGCTGAAAAGACCCATCTGAGACGGCGAATCCGATCTGCCATTTCTCGTGGGCTTTGAGATCTTCCACAATAACAGAAGCAGAGGCGGGTTCGGATCCATCTTCGGCACCCCGCTCTTTCTTGATCGCTTTCGCGTACATCTCAATGTACTTCTTGAAGTCAAGCTTGATCTGAGTACCATTAAGAAAGACTTTGACGCCTTGAACAGTGCCTGCCATATCGTATATGCGACGCTTTACGAGAGCTTCGAAGTCCTCGTCAATCCCGCTCATCTTGAACTTGTTGTAGTCAGGTGTGAACGTGATTCTTGTGAAGTCTGCAGATTTGCTAGCCGATATCTTGGCCTTAGCCATAGTGGACATGTTGTCGGTCCAGGTCTGCTTGTAGCGCTTGCCGCTATCGGAATCTTGGGTCTCCAAGGTGAACGCTGTGCTGAAAATATTGCAGAGCTTTGCACCGTAACCGTTACGACCACCGGTTGTCTTTTGTTCGTCATCGTCATAGTTGGAACCTGTCAGGAGATGACCAAATATCATCTCGGGGATGTATATTCCCTCTTTCTGTGGTAGAGTCAGAACGGAAACACAAAAACTACCTCACAACTTACCTGGTGAATCTGGACAGGTATACCTGCACCGTCGTTTTCAACACTGATTTCTCCCGTGTCACGGTTGACCACCACCCGGATTGTCTTCATGCTCTTGTCACGTTGCTTATTATCAGCAGCATTCACGAGAATCTCATCGAAAATCTTGTATAGACCAGGTACAAATTGAATCTTGCGTAGTTCCATCTCGCTTGTTTCCGAGTTATAGACTAGGCACGTTAGCAGTTATACCGCGCTGCTATTTATCTCTCACTAACCCCACATCTGCTCTTCTGTACGCTCCACTGATCCGATATACGTATCGGGACGTTTGATAATGTGTTCCAGCTGGGTAAGCTTCTGATATTGATCGGTAGCAGTCTTCTTCTTGGAAGGCTTATCTGCAGGACCATCCATGTGCATGCTTTCATTCTCAATATCGCGCAGAGGCTTCGATGCAGTAGCCTTCTTGACTGATGCCTTCCTCTGCTTCTTCGCGCTCGGAGGAGTATGTGATAGCATGGAGCCATCGCTGAATTCATCTATTTCGGAAGGCTCGTCCTGGTCATCAGACTCAGGCTTTGGGCGCTTTTTCGCAGTTGTCTTCGCCATCTTCAGTGTGCTCTGTGTCAATTTCTTTGGCGGCATCTTCACCTTGGGCTCTTTTGTAGCTTTCATAGTCGCAGCTTTCGTAGTCCTATCATTCTTTGGGGCTGGCTTTGCTCTGGCTTTCTTTGCTATATGTTAGCGACCGCACAAAATCGGTTGATCTGAAAGAGAAATAGCAAACCGTGGGAGGGACAAAGACGTCGGAGTCCGCATCAGAGTTCCCAAAGACAGAGTCGTTCATGGCTGAGTCCTCCATATTGGAGCGTCTCTTGCGCGTGTCAATAACAAGGAGGTAGTTGTGAGGGCTGTAGGTTTATTGCCTAGAAACCTGCCAGTAAATGAAGTTTTGCAGAACCGGAAGGGCGAGCCACGTAGTTGACTCGTCCTTTTGTATTCGCTAGTTGGGAGGTCGTGGAAGTGTTTTGGTGATACGAAGGGTGGTTATTATGGACGAGGGTGAAATGAGCCTTTTGGTCGTTGTGTAAATAAACATAACTTCGCGTCAATACGCGTCTGCGCTAGAAGGCACGAGTCGAGTGGGGCCCTGACCACGTGACTATCAGAACTTTCACTTGCCGGGATTCACTGATTCTTGCAACCTATGAATGTCACGTACAGAAACTCAGATCCCTTGAGTTACACTGCTACGGAATGGCAGTCAGTAGTGGAACCTTGTATACCTTAACCACGAGCGTTGAGCTCAATGGCCATGAGGCATTATTCCGACGAAGTCCATGCACAGATCCGCAGAATTTGTCACTCCACCACCCCAGCATCTGCTCGAGCCGCCCCGATAAGTAGAGTCCCAGTATTCATATTTGATATTCACTACACCGAACACTGTTTTCTGTGCTCACGCGTGCTCTAAGTCTTCCAATCATAATGGCTATCATACCCTAAGCAGGTTGGTACAATGATCGACTCTTCTGTACCTATTACATCGAAAACCGAGAACCGACGCTTGAGAAAATGTAGTGTTATTGCTACCAAAGTTGTTAGCTCTAACCTGGCTCAGGTCTGTCCAGCTCATTATCGAATAACCCTACTAAATGTTTTACCTTTTAACCTCTGTCATGTACATGTACCTATCTGTTGGACTGTTGGACCCAGAAAATGCAATGTGTTCCTGCCATCTGCATCTACTTCACTTTACAAGGTGACCGAGTATCCTCTCACCAAATAGCCACCTGCTCAAGCTTGCATATGCTGTGAAATGCCCTACCATCTGCATTATCTGACATCTGCTATCCCCATTTGTCGAGATGCAGCCTACAATAACGTGGTCAGACATGAATGAAGCACCTATATTATTCGCGCGGCGCCTTGCAGGTTCTGGGTAGGACGCTCGTGGATTTTAAAGGGCATGACCCGATTCATGGTATGAGAGATTTTCATAGAGTGTTGGGATCTATAGAACATCAAGGCTGTCAAGCACTGATTTCTAATCCACTTTCCTCTTACGCTTTCTACAACATACTTTGCTGTGGGAGTTGATGCTGGTGTTTATTCAGCTTCTAACACTCCTTCAAGTAATCATATGTATTGGGGAAAAGTCAAGTCTTCTCTTAGTCTTACGATAATCCACCTCTCTGTTCGTCCCTGGATGGATCAAGAGCTAAAATAAGCACATTCAAGCAGACGCAAACATATTTGGGAATAGGGTTCCTCGGATTGGGCAATGTCTCCATCCAAGGAGCACGAGTTGGATGAAACTCTTGAACAAGATCTGCAAACGAGCAAGACATCCGAATTTGTACAGGAAATAAGGAATTGACGGAGCCGATATGCCAATATGGTCCTGGGGAGCACCTTTTGAGAACCGAGCGATGAATCATCTGCCTGACTTTCGAAGCTCTTGCTGATGAATTTTGTCACGCTATGCAGGAGACACGGCGTAGTGATATAGTCCTTCAAAAGGCGCAAGGAATACAGCAGATTGCTGTCCTTAATCTGTATGCACATGCACTGTGTCTTTCTTTTATCAAATAACTGCAGCCTGCTTTCCGCTAGACTAGTGGAAGGGGCTGCAAAGGAATGTTCTTTGCCGACTTCTCGAAGCACTTTAGAATTTCTTTCAGGAGCTGGAGGAGCAAATCTGACGAACGGGAAGAGACAGATTACTCAATGTCAGGGGTACGGGACCTTTGAATGGTTGCTTAATGAAACAGTCTCAAGAAACCCGATCGAGGGTAAGATTGATCTAGAAAAAGCATGAGTGTGCATCGATTCTTCTCTCTGAGTTCTTGACCTAGAGTTTTGAATATTCATTTGCATTCTAGATCAATGTAATATCTAGACCAAAGTCGAGCAAGTGGCTTGTCTAGATCGGAAGATGGTGTTGCTGGAATTTCTCTTTGTTTACTGCGACTTTTGCTATCTATGCTACCGCAGCTCTTCCGCTCTACTGCAGCTTCCCGTTCCAAGACTCTTCATCAGCAAGTACACCCAGTCCCCTTGCTATCCACCTCCAAACAAGCTTACTTCCCGATCAGGCGCTAGTGGGGTGCTTGCTAGAATCAAACTATCATTACCAGACCAAGGATACGGCATTTGCTGTCACGCAGGTGATTGTATGACCCCCTATTTGGCTTTAATACATCTGTTGGGCTTCAGTGGAACCCAGTACCTCGATGTGTGCTGCGTGATATGTATGCACGTCGCTTGGGCTGTTCGCTCCATGGTGACGGGCACGGGAGGGAAGAAGATGTCTAGAATATTCGTGCCCACAAGTCGTTTGGACTTAGAACTCATAAACTCGTCCCTTGTGTCCTCCAAGCATTTATTTCAAAAAATACTTCAGCTTCAAGGATCCCATACTTCCTGACACCTTGACACCTCAACCCTTGAGGACTCAGAATACGTTTTACCCTATACCCTATTAGCTATCTGATGCATTGGCCTTCGACTTCAGAATAGCGGTGTCCATACACACAAACGCAGAGCTACTCTACCCCAGGTCGATTCCTAGACACAACCAACAGAAACTTTCCACGCCGAAACCATCGACAGTAGCCAGAGACACGTCCAGTAAAAGCTCAAAGTTGCGCTACCTTGCATCGCTAGTTGACTTCGAAGGAGCGTTGCTGCTTAGGTCCAATACTTGCCTATCCTCACATAAAGATCCACCGATAGCGTTACTGAAGCTCCGTTTGCAAATCCAAAACATCACGTCTCTCGTCCTCTCCAGACCTCAGCAGCTTCCAACTAAACCTTCTTCATTTCTACCGGAGATTCTTCCGTAGAGGTTCCAGTTAGTACCGGCAGTTTTTAAGGTCATTCGCTTTCGAGAAGCCAAATCTGGGCTTCAGACCTTCACCGCCGCCATGCTTTCCGTAGCTTCTCTTCTCAATCCCATAAAGGAAGCAGCACAAGGTCAACAACCTCCATCTACTCCTCCACCTTCATTTATGGCAGTGTCTGCCTATAGTAGTCCTAAGCTTTCAACATACTCCCCATCTCCAGTCAAGAAGCAGAAGATGATTAAAGACGGAGCGGTCTTTGCCAAGGGAAAGGTCAAGGGTGAGGTGAACTATCCTCCGTTTGAGCAATTCGATGAGGAAACGATGTGCGAGATTCAGAAATTCAAGGTCTATCCTCTCGGTGATATTCAGAATTACTGCCGTCACATTCCCTACAACAGCGAGAAAAAGAGCTTCCTTGACAAGACTGGAAGAGAGAGCTTCGAAGGTATGAAACTTCATAACCGCGGCAATGGAGCCACAAGTTGCTAACATCGGGTGCAGTCTTCCAATACATCTTCAAAATACCCGGTGAAGACAAGGATTATACAGTGATGTGGGACTATAACATCGGACTCGTCAGAATTACTCCATTCTTCAAGTGTCTCAAGCATACTAAGGTAATTACTTTTTGCAAACAAAAAGTGATGAGGGCTAACTTCCAACAGACAATGCCTGCCAAGATGCTGAATCTGAATCCAGGACTGAAAGACATCACGCACAGTATTACTGGAGGAGCACTTGCAGCACAGGGTAAGAACTCGATTGCCCAACGCTAGACACAATGCCCATTACTGCCATGCTACGAAACTACAGCCACTAACTCCACTCAGGGTACTGGATGCCATACAAATGTGCCCTAGCAATCTGCAGTACTTTCTGTTCCCAGATTGCACCAGCACTGATTCCGTTATTCGGACCCTCCTTTCCATCACAATGCGTCCCAGTCGAAGCTCCTGAGCATGGCCGCATGATCATCGACTCGGCGATTGTCACCGCAGCAGCAGCTCAAGCAGAATCATACCGCCTTCAATACTCACAGAGATCTTCATCCACTGGCTTTCCAACCCCAATCTCGTCTGCCAGCAGCACCATGACTTACTCGCCTTCTCTCTCAGAGCTTTCCACTCCTTATTTTGCTCCCGCCCGACTAGGCAGACGATTGAGATTGGGTAGAGCATTTGGCACAGAGAGTGAGCGAGATACAGATGCAGGTAGTGAGACAAGCGGTAGTGGTGATGGGTATTTCTGCTCTCCTGGCTCGCGACCTGCGAGACAACCCTGGATGCTGAATGCCTATGAGCAAAACATGCGTGCTTACAATGCCAATTCGGCAATCAACATTAGCAACCCGTCGACCATTCTGTCTGCGATCCCTCGTTCCACTACGGAGTTTGCACTGAAGCCATCTACACCGCCGATGCATGGTAGGTGGCGCAAGCGTAGGTTGGAAGAGGGTGAGGCGGACGATGAGTATGACAGTGCATCCGGGGGAAGCGAGAAGTCAGTTAGTGATGTTGTGATAGATGGCCAGGATGGTGGTCATAAAGTGGAAGAAAGGAGAGCTGCGTGGCTTCTGATGAAGCTTAGCGTTGGGGATATGGGAAATCCTGGCGAGGCAAGTCACCGCGGCAAGAGAAAAAGAGCTTCGAGTATGTGATTTGCAACTACGATTCAATTTCCTTTGCATTGGAGGAATAGGAAACGCATGAGTGGAGTTGGGTTTGGGATCTGGGTAAGGGTTTAATTGGAAGATACCAGGCAAGGCTGGCGTTGGATGGGTATGGATGTTACACTTGGAATCGAAAGGCCAGGATGGATGAGGAAACGAGTGTTGATAGATGTACATGGGTGGCATTTCATGCTTCTCAAAATTTCCTTTGATTTGGTTTGGCATTTGTGTGGGGCCTCAGGCCGAGGAAGTCTTACTGTACGATAGGAGTGTGCATCGACTAGGCTGTAGGAAGTATTCATTCCAGATGACTGTTCTAAAACGACCATCCGATATTCCCATTCTCACGTGTGTTATGGTCTATCAATTCCAGTATTGCTCTCGTCCAGGAAGTGCTAGTGCAACCACAGGTAAATGTTTGCTTTCTCCCAGCTCCTGCATCGGGTCTCATACAGCGGAGATGGCTCTAGACTGGTCCAAAGCATTTCGAATTGTGTCATTCCTGCCAGAATGATCGACCTGCATTTGACCTGCATTCGAGTTGAGGTCCCTAGGGATCCATTTCCCCCGTTTTTGTACCACAGCAAGAGACAAAATATTCGGACAGGCGAGATCGTGCGTAACTCAAGCTCGGCCTGGGTCCTCAGTACGACATAGGCCATGCTTTCTATTCTTGCCATAAACCGGTGTTCATCTTCTCGCATGGCAACCGGGTATGCACGGGCGGGAGTCGACAATGAAACACCATCGTGTTACGGGCACCATTTCATTTGGAGATAGCCAGTGCTGGGATCTTTCCAAATCGAAATGGACAAATGATACGCCCAAACATGACGTTCCCACTTGACATGTTTGCCTCTGCCCTGCTTATTTAGTTTTGATATCACGGTGGTTCGAGATTCTCGTCCTTGAGGAACCATTACGACAACAATTACGCCAGTGCTGTCTTCTTCGACTTAAATTCTGTTACCCATGCTGCTGCTTTGGAAGATGGCACTACGAACACCTTGACGACCTCATCAACAACCTCGACGTTGCCTGTACTGAGAACCTTGAGTAGTGTGACTTTTCGACCGACTTTGATGAGTCCTCCTTTCACGGTTTCCATGTAGCATTCGACATGTGCCGGTATATACTCTCCAGTCTTGTCCCATGGTACCGGCAGTATGTAATCCAGATGATGGCCCATAGGCTCCATTTCTCCCCATGCCTTTATGAAGTCCGACTCCAACTGTAAGGGGTACAGTAGAACCGCTGGGAAAGACAAAGTCGATGTAGGATCAACAGGATCGGGAACAAGCTGTATTTTGGCATCCTCCACTTCAGGCGGCTGTTCTGTCCTCCTGATCTTGATACCTCGTGCTTTGATAGCGGCTTTCAATGTAACCTCCTCCAGCCGCTTCCGCGATTCCCGATCCAAATCCCTTTTCTTTTTCGCGACAATGATCTCATTCTTTTTGATGAGCTCTTGCGCAACCCCTTGTAGTGTCTTGTTCTCCGGGTCTAGTTCTAGCCCCTTCGCACAAGAGTCGTCGGCTTCCGCGATCTTGTCCAGCTTCAGCAGTGCTTTTGAAGAGCGATAATATGCCTTGACATTTTTTCCATTGATCTTCAGTGCTGCCTCACAGTCCAGTATACAGCTCCGATAGTTCTGGAGCTCCAGATTACACGCAGCACGGTTCAACAAGCTCGCCTCCAGAATCTTGATCTGCTCCTTGATGTCGTTTTTGCCACTCTTGTCATCTTCAGACTGTTTGCATTTTTCCTTCCCAGACGTCTTCTGTTGCCGTATTTGCTGCCGTTTCCTGACCTCCAATAAGATGACGTTGATCCCCTGAGTGTAGAATTCTTTCGCGTCCTTGTAAGACTTGACCACGAACGTTTCGTTTCCCCGCTCCTTGAAACCTTGTGCAACTTCGAGAGCTGTACCTTCATATGCCAAAGCTTGGAGCGCTGCTATATCGTCGTTCTGCTCAAGGTCAGTCATGAAGAGTGGAGACTTGTTCAGGTCTGCGAGAATCTCGTCCGACGTTTTCCCCTGCATCTCTGCCATCGCTGGAGAGTTGGCAAAGGCTTCCATGAGTAGTTCGTCGGCATCCATGCTTGAATCCGGTCCTTGTGCTTCACGGGAGGGGTCCCGTACAGCAGATGAGGCTGGCTTTGGGGAAGAAAATGAGACATCTTCAGGGCTTGAGGTCGCTGTAGAGGAGATCTGCTCGGTAAGCTCTTCTATTTTCATCTTAAAATTTGTCTTGGTGATCTTAAATGTCTGTTGAAGTTATTCCCAGCTTCGATGAAGAACAAATTTTAGAGTGGGGCATCCATGACCCCATATCCATGGCTCAGAAGCTTTTAGCGAATTACCCCTTTTCTGTAACCGAGCTCGGAGGAGAGGTGAGATTAGTCACGAAGCAATAGAAGATGGTGAGAGGCACTCTCACCGCGACCAGAGCAGACTACTTTTGAAGGCGAGAACCCCCCCCCCCCCCAAAGCAGCCGTAACGCTGAAAATAGCAAGTATCGACGAAGCAAGACAATCATGTGTAATTGCCGAGGAACATTCAAAGACACATCACAACTAGCTGAAGATGGCTGCAGGGAATGACAATTGATAGACTCGGAGCCTACGTCATTGGTTTGAGAGTAGCACACTAGGTGCAAAGTCTCATTGCGCAGGGGCTCCAGAACATTAGTATCATGAAAACATCACAATATGGCACCATCTATGCCTACTAAGGTCCAGAAAAGGACTAAATACGATACTGTAAAGCGAATGCGATTCTTTGATGCATGGGCAAGAAAGATAAGTAGCACAGGTGTTGCTTCAATTACGCGAAGACCCGAAATCAACATACCAACTTCGACAGCGCGGTACTGGCTTAAACAACGCGAATCTCTAGGGCCTGCGGGACTAAGATCAACGAGAAGAAGAGGCTCAAGGTATGGACGAAAGTCTGAGGTATCTGCAGATATGTTGGCTACGATTACGGACCAATAGAATCCACTTCATGAAAAAGGGTATCCAGATCAAGTTGCAGAGCTTGAATAGAAGTGCGCACCTCGAAATTTACAGCGCGATTGTGCCAATGCAGGTGCTCAGCGATTCCGTAAAGTGGTTACGACTGAAATCTCCGGAAAAAACAAAGATCTGCGGGTGTATCACGGTCTTGAACACAAGGACAAGACTCTGACGGCTTTCTGGCAGTATATCTGGCTCACGGATGAAGCACATTATTTCTCTGCTTCACTGCAGAATGAGCCCAAGTACGATATTCGATTTTCGGGCCAAAAGCGACGATTGAAGTCTATTCGTGAGGAGAAAACAACTGGTTTACAGGTTACGGTACACGTTGCCGGTGGGATATCGTACAATCATAAGGGAGCTCTGATATTTTATAAGGACTCTAAGGAACCATCAGAGAAGGTTACAAGACCTCATAAACCACGAAAATCTAACTATGAAAGCGATGACGAGTTCAAAATTCGACTAGAGACTTGGGAACGCGAACAACCTGAGGTGGAAGTTTTGCCTAAAAAGAACTATGCTACAGAGGCTCTACCTAAACATATCCATGAGATTACGTCTCTTAAAGAGCGTTTACAACATGATATTTACCTACAGGAGGATGGAGATCCATCGCATGGTAATAAATCAACCAACAACCCTTGTTTTCGCCTCAAAAGAGCTGCAGATCTCTTGGTACTTGTTCATCCAGCTCAATCGCGTGATCTTAATCCAATTGAGGCTATTTGGTTAATAATAAGGCAAAAATTGCGTGGTGGGAAGTGGTAAACGGTTGCCTAATTTAAAGCTGCAATTCAGCGAGAATGGGATCGAGTAACGATAGAACATATTCGAAAAAGGATCAGAAAGATGCCCTGGCGTTGCAAAAGGGTAACAGAGCTTGAAGGCAAGAGAGTCAGGTCCTCTGTGGTGATATTGTAAAATTAGTGAAATTTTGGCTCTGTGTTTCCTGATCTGTGACCCTTGCGCAATGAGACTTAGCACCTAGTGTGTAGGAGAGTCCTCCCACTGGGCCACGTGGACAGAGGGCACCACCGCGAAGAAAAAATCGGAAGAATGGTGGAAAAGCTTTCAGCTACGCGAGGGCGTCCACCAGCGAAC